>NW_011627010.1:48635-72689 GCF_000204515.1 Acromyrmex echinatior | reverse complement strand
CCCATTATATGAGGTCATTTAAAAAGTATCCGCGGTTTTTTGTTCAATTTTTGAATGAAAAAACCGCGGATACTTTTTAAATGACCCAATATATATATAAAATACAAAATATATATTACATATGAAAGTATACTGTTACGGCCGAATTAGCAATTTCGCTGGTTGCGACCTTAGGGCGGTAGATGTCGATGATTTATACGCTTCGGATTTGGGAGATCGTTACAATGATAGACTCACCGTAACACCATGATCGCTCGTCGGAACCAGTCAAATAAAGCACGATTCGGATATCTGCGAACCTCTGTACTCTGCGCAAGTGCCGCAACTCGTGACTGGTCAGGTTGAAGAGAGACGAGTTGGAGCACTTGGAACACTTATCGATATGGAGCTGCTCTGTATGTAGAGAATATCGCGCGATTAAATGATATGCTCTTATATGGGGGGGGGGGAGGGATCTCCGTAACACGGCGCAGAGAATTCCCTTCTTTTTCTTAAAAATTCCTGTATAGTTTTTCCTGATCTTATTCGAAGATCACAGTACCATGCATGACTTCATCTATAGATCCAGCGTAAAATATCTTCGGAGATAGAGATTCTGCTTATATTTTATGCTCTATATATTATGCTATATATGTTATATACGAGGTCTGTTCAAAAAGTATCGAATTTTGAATTTCCGCGGTTACGTATATTCGATTTTCGATTTTTTTGTGGCGTTATGTTGGTACTCATGTCTCTCACTTATGCCGACAAGTTCGGCCATTTTGAATGTTCAGTTAATTTTTGACAGCTGCTTTGCTTGCACGTGTTTTGGCTCGTCTTCGATTTTTGCCTATTCCAAAAAATGAATCAAAGAATCTGTATCAAATTTTGTGTGAAAAACAAAATTAAGTCCGCGGACGCATTCCGAATGTTGATTGTGGCATATGATGAAGCTACCTTGGACCGAAGCAACGTTTATCGGTGGTACAAAATGTTCTCAGAGGGCCGAGAAGATGTGAACGACGAAGAGCGTGCCAAACGTCCGAGCACGTCAACAACAGACGAAAACATTGATGAAGTGAAGAAAATAGTATTGGTCAATCGTCGAATCACCGTTAGAGAAGTTGCTGAGGACCTAAACATATCGATTGGCTCATGCCATTCGATTTTTACCAATGATTTGGGCATGAGACGGGTCGCCGCGAAATTGGCTTTTGCACCATGATAACACCCCTGCTCACACATCGTTGCTTGTGCGCGAATTTTTGGCCAAAAACAACACACTGATGCCGCAGCCACCGTATTCCCCAGATCTGGCCCCCTGTAACTTTTTCTTGTTCCCGAAACTGAAGAGGCCCATGAAAGGACGACGCTACGTTACGAGGAGATAAAGATGGCATCGAAGGAGGAGCTGAACAAGATCACAAAAAATGATTTTTTGAAGTGCTTCGAGGATTGGAAAAAACGTTGGCACAAGTGTATAATATCTGATGGGGATTACTTTGAAGAGGACAAAATAGATATTCATTGAATAAATAAATAATTTTTGAAAAAACACAAAATTCGCGATAGTTTTTGAACAGACCTCGTATACAATATTATGTAGAGAGATAGTTCAAAAAATTCCCAGAGTCTTCTTAGTAACATTTCGTTTCTACGAAGGGAGACGGCTCTCCAGTCATCGACAGGCGATCTAGGGATGACATTTCTCACCAGCAAAAGACCACGAATATATGAAATTATAATAAATAAACTAAAAACTAAAATTATTTTTGTTAGCAAAAATTACTAAAAAATTAATAGCTTTAATATTAGATAAAGCAATCACACATGAAATTGATAAAGGAGGAAAAATTTCAATGTTACATAGAGTTTGAATTAGTTCATCTCTAATTTCAGATTTAATCCCAAGCCCAAAAAATATGATTAAGATCCTGCAACTCATAGCCACATTCACAGCTAAGATCATTTTTACAGTCAATTTTATACAAAAAAAATGTTAGTAAAAATACATAGCCTAATATATTATAATTTTCACAGCCCTATCAAAATCTTTTCTGCAAATATGCAGTTTACGGAAAAAATATATATCAAAATCAGAATTTAAATCCATAAAATATTTTCCCTTGTTAGGGTTTAAGGAATTCATAAACTCCATATCCAAATTCTTAGTCTTTAACCAAAGACGTTAGTTTTGATCGATAAACAATTTTTGAAATCGATTTTCTTGAGTAATTGGCCTGAAATAGCTACCGTCTCTTAGCCAACTGATCAACCTTTTCATTATCAGTTATGCCAACATGGGCTGGATATCAAATAAATTTAATATTATTTCCCTCAGGACTATTTCGAATACAATTCAATTTATTTAGAATATCAGAAATTAAAAGATTCAATTTGCTCTTATTTGAGTGTCCTAAAAATATAGCCCTCAAACAACTCTGAGAGTTCGAGCAAATGTTAGCAAAATCGAAACCTCCTACTATGATCATATCGATGGAGATAGCCTTAGAGATAGCCCATGCTTCATCATATGAGCTAGAGAGTTGGTTTAATTTATAAGTAACATTAAGTTTTAGGTCAGGAACTCATATCGCCGAATCTACCTTGTCACTACATTCTTCACAAACAATTCTGGATCCATCAATAAAAATTTTAACCTCATGCTGGGATTTAGTTCTGAAATTAATCAAGATGATAAACGCTCTCTTGGGATTGCCGCAAGCTTTTGCCAATGAGCCAAACTTAAAATTCACTGGAATTTTAGAAAATTCCTGAATCAATGGATACGCAAAAGCAAGATGAATATCCCAAATATATAAATGTTGTTTAAAATGTTTGATTTCATTCCATTTGTTAAGTATAAAAGAAATATTTATTTTTGCAACCATTATTGACTAATTTTGCAAAATAATCAAGTTTATTGCTAATTTGATTATGTTTTAATTGTATTCATTTAAATAGAAAGCTCTCAGATAATTTATTGATTATTACATTAAAAGATCTTTGATCCGAAAACCTTCAGCAAATTCTATTTGCCGCTGCCCTGGGCAGGCCTAAAGCCAATTTATATACAGCACATAATAAACTATTAATAGTTTCAATGTATGAATTGGTTGCATTAATATACTAATAAGCACCCCATTCAAATTGGATCAACAAAGTAGCGTTAATAAACTTAATTGATTTAGAGCACTTATACTCCATGAAGAGGCAGAGATCCATTTTAATATATTCATATGTTGTTTAGATACTTTCAAAAATTTTATATGATTCTTCCATCTCAAACCATAATCTATAATCAATCCTAAATAATTAATCGAGTTACTAAATGGAATCACTTGGTTGATTAGTTCTATTCGGGATTTGAACTTTCCTGGTTCTGTGAAAAATGATATACTGAGTCTTATTAATTTTCAAGTCTAAGTCAATTGAACTCAACCAGTCATGTAAAGACTCAAAAACTTTCTTTAGATGATCATTAATTATCAAAGAATTAACGTCTTTGGACAGAATCACAATATCATCAGCAAACTAAATCGAAGAACAATGATGAGAAATTTTGAATATTTATTTTCCTAATATATATATTAAATAACAATGGACTTAATACTGAGCCCTGCAGTAAGCCTTTCTGTATTTTTCTAACTGCAAATAATGTATTATAGAATTTTTTTATCATAGAATTTTACTAATCTGTCCAATAGGAAGAGTTTAAAAAAGAATTTATAAGATAAAGGAATATTCATATGATTCAAATCATTGTACAACAGATCCAGATTAACATTATCGTAACACCTTTTATATCTAAAAATAGATCTCCCAGAAATTTTCCCTGAGAAAACGATTTATTTCCAAATTAATATAAAGTCAAATTGTGAATCCGGCAAGAAATTTTCCAATTCAATGAATCTTTTCAATCTTCTTAAAACTATCTTATCAAATCAATATCTTAGCAGTACAAGAAGAAAGAGAAATAGGTCTTATACCTTTATTATTATGAACAATGTATCATACTCTTTTCAAAATTCCGGAAAGATACTCGAAAACAACATTTAATTGAATGAATTCAGTAAAATTTCAACTGCCAATGAAGGAAGAGATGAGATAAGATCAAATTCTTTATTAAATCAGGACTCGCAGTATTCTCTATTTTGACAGACTCTAATATTGAACATAATTCTAGCAGACCAAACTTACAAAAAATTTTCTCCATATATCGAAATTTAATTGGAGGCTCAGGATTGTTACTAAGACGAGGCCAAATTATCAATAATTGGAAAAATTCTGTCCTCAATGAGAAGAGCGTTAGGGATATTTGGCTTTAAAAAGATCATATCCCCAAAATTTTTAACTTGGAAGTTATGATCCACTTTATTAACAAATTTTTTAAAGTTCTCACTTTTGCTCTTTCTAATAGTTTTTCTAACTTTAGATGACTGATGATATAACATTAGCTTTTCTTTAGACGGAGACACTTTGAAATCTTCTGAGACCTTTTTTCTTTCTTCATTTGTCTTACAAGGGAAATTTTACAACTGTCTAGAACTGATTTAATTCTTCATGAAATATGTTGTAAAACACGAAAATCTAAGAGACGCGTATTTTTTTATACGTGTGCTAACTCATGTTTAAGAGGTGAAACTCCTTTGAAAAAAGACAATATTTTTCTTTCGAGCCGAATATCGTCGGAAGTATAAAAGATAGAAAAAAATTTTTAAACAAAAGTTGTACGGTTTCAACAGTAAAAAGTTTAAAGTTCTAAAGAAAAAAAATTTTTTTTTATTTTTTTGTTTAACAAAATACCTCACCACTCGTAATTTTCTTAAATTTTCAATTTTTGTTTTACTAAATTAAAGATTATTTTTTTATAAATTCAATCATGTGTAATAAAGTTATATTACGACATATCATTTTTGAGAATTATTATAATTATTAACACTTCCGTATATACGCTATTCAAATGAAAAGGTCAGGCCATGTTCAAAAACAGATCTTCAAAAATGTAAACTTTTCAAAATTTAAATTGTCTGATAATATATTACCATAACAAGTAACGGATGTATTATTAAAGATGCCCGTTCAAAGTGAATACATCAAGTGTATCCTTAAAAATTTAAACTTTCAAAAATTTAAATGATTAATATAATAATAATAATATATTATATTATCTAATAATATTATCTAATAATAATATTAGGTGTTGGAATTAATTCGTAGCGTTTTTTAATGAAAGAATGTTATTTATTTCACATGAGCATTAAAAAATACATTAATGAAAGTACTTCCCATCACTTGTAAAACGCTACGAATTAATTCCAACACCTAATATATTATACTAATAATATATTATCATGACAAGTAACTGATATATTATTAAAGATACCAATTCAAAGTGAATATACATCAAGTGTACCCTCAAAAATTTAAACTTTTAAAAATTTAAATGATTATCTGATAATAAATTAGCATGATAAATAATAAACATATTATCAAAGGTGCCAGATCAAAGTGAACATACATATAAAGTGAATTCTCAAAAATTTCAACCTTTAAAAATTTAAATGATTATTTGATGATATATTACCATGACAAGTAACTGATATATTATTAAAGATACCAATTCAAAGTGAATATACATCAAGTGTACCCTCAAAAATTTAAACTTTTAAAAATTTAAATGATTATTTGATGATATATTACCATGACAAGTAACTGATATATTATTAAAGATACCAATTCAAAGTGAATATACATCAAGTGTACCCTCAAAAATTTAAACTTTTAAAAATTTAAATGATTATTTGATGATATATTACCATGACAAGTAACTGATATATTATTAAAGATACCAATTCAAAGTGAATATACATCAAGTGTACCCTCAAAAATTTAAACTTTTAAAAATTTAAATGATTATTTGATGATATATTACCATGACAAGTAACTGATATATTATTAAAGATACCAATTCAAAGTGAATATACATCAAGTGTACCCTCAAAAATTTAAACTTTTAAAAATTTAAATGATTATTTGATGATATATTACCATGACAAGTAACTGATATATTATTAAAGATACCAATTCAAAGTGAATATACATCAAGTGTACCCTCAAAAATTTAAACTTTTAAAAATTTAAATGATTATTTGATGATATATTACCATGACAAGTAACTGATATATTAATAAAGGTGCCAGTTCAAAGTGAATATACATAAAGTGTATATATTATCTAAATTTAATATATTACTATGAATAGTAACTCATATGTTATTGAAGGTGTGAGTTCAAAACGAATATACATATAAGTAAAACAGATTATAATTTCATTTTAGAAAATAAGTACGATATGTTATTCTTAATGCAGAAAATATCATTTATTGAGATTTGATTTGAAATTTATACTAGCCCATACAATGAAAAATAATTGCTCGTAATTCCAGAGTACCAATTTATTGACTCGGAAAAGAACATGGCGGCCTGTTTTCGATGGATGGATGAAATAAAAGAGTCATGAAAATGGTTCAGATTAAAAGTCTATTTTTTCACTCTTTCTTTAGAAAAAATTTCGAATTTTTGCATCAACTTCCTATTTTAAGTTTATACCGTACTTTCAGCGAATGATTTATTGATCAAAAAACGTTGCCTTATTGCCTGAAACAAGCAAATATTAAGTAAACTCAAAATTCATAAATACAATGTTCTCATCAATCAAGGACAAAGAAGCTATCCGGTTAAAAGTTTACTGATTATTTGACGTAATATATATTCACTTCGTTATAGAACTTTTGAAAATATCATTCTAATGTAATACTTTTCGTACTTCAAATGTTGTAATAATTGAAGGGATGAGCGGAATAAAGGTCTAATTACAAAATCTTGATTTTAATAAAAATTAAAATAATTGCTACTTTTTTATTATACACAAACGGGTACAGTATCAAATAAATTTATGTAATGTCTTTAAGAAATTACATGTTACAATATATTTCCCTATTATGATCAATATTATATAAAAAAGCTATTAGGTGTTGGAATTAATTCGTAGCGTTTTTTAATGAAAGAATGTTATTTATTTCACATGAGCATTAAAAAATACATTAATGAAAGTACTTCCCATCACTTGTAAAACGCTACGAATTAATTCCAACACCTAATAATTTCTTGAAAAAGAGCCTAAGTAGAGTTATGCTTCATTCCACCCATCTTTTCGATTACTCTGTAAAAGCTTCGATTTCTAAGTGGACACTGAGAAACTCATCAAAGTTTTTTAAAAACAGGCCGCCATGTTCTTTTTCCGAGTCAACAAATTACTGGTACTCTGGAATTACGAGCAATTATTTTTCATTGTACGAGCTAGTATAAATTTCAAATCAAATCTCAATAAACGACTTTTATGTTTTGTGCATTAAGAATAACATATTGCATTTATTTTCTAAAATGAAATTATAATCTGATTTACTTGTATGTATGTATGTTCGTTTTGAACTCGCACTATCAATAACATATGTTCATACATATCAATAATATATATACTTTTCATGGTAATATATTATATTAAATTTAGATAATATATACACTTTATGTATGTTCACTTTGGCATCTTCAATAATATATTAGTTACTTGTTCTAGTAATATATATTGTTAGATAATCATTAAAATTTTTAAAGGTTGAAATTTTTTAGGATACATTTGATGTTTCCTGTTGTGTTTTATGTTTATTTTGAACTGACACCTTTAATATCAGTAGTATATGGGCAGCCATGGGCTGTCAAAACAAACCGTCACTACTCCACTTCCGGCGCCGGGGGCGTGGCCTGTCTGGGAAATGGCGCGCCCTGATTGGTGACGAGAGGGTGTGAGTAATGAGGTAATTAAATGATGCATTTTGATTGGCCCGGTCCATGACTGAAGAAGAGTGAGGGTGTCGCCAGGGATGAATACTGGGACACCAAGGAAAATGGAGACCGAGATATTTTTTTGTTACGGAGGGGAGAGAGGGGAAGGTGCGTGCAACGGAATAGCGCACGATTTTTGTTCTGCAGATCATTTTTTGCTGCAGCCGTTCAATGTCTCCGACGTACTAATGTTTTAGCGAAAGGGTTTTTTCTTATTATTTATGACGAGGACTTTTACGAGTATTTTCGGGAGACTCTTACTTTCACTCGAGAGAAAGGGGAGATAAAATAGGAAAGAACAAGTTCGCGTCGGCACACCGTAATCGGTGCGATGATTCAAACATTATTTTAAAAGAAAAATTTTTCTATATTTTGTTTTTAATGAACATTATTTAAATCAGGAATATGTGAGAAAAGATGACTAATGTAAAAGGAGATGAGGTTAAGTGTAAGAAACAAACGAAATTTACAAGATCAAAAACGTTTATTTATTTTAAGAGAAAAAAAATGATATTACATAAAATATTTGTTTTATATTTTACTTTTTAAAAGAGTAGACGAGTTTGAATATGATGATAAATTCTCATATAACATGAGAATTTATTTTTTTATGTTTACAACGAAGAAAAAATTTATGAAATAACTGTACCATCAATCGGTCACTGCGTTTACAATCAGTGGTAAACAGATTAAGAAACTGGCTAAGATTATAACCATTACACATAAAATATAGAAATACACAGCAGTATTGCCCGCAAGTTTGAGAAAGAATTCCTTGTAGCGTCGTCGTATTCCAGCGATACGTGATGGAGTTTTGACATAGTCGTAAGAGGATCTTGAGTCCAAGGGCGGCAAGCCTTATCGAAATATGTTCCTGTATCGTGTTTGTCGATGTAGAAGGCAACCCAGTTCTGGCCAAATCGATCGTGATCGTCTGTGTTAGCGACAATGGCAGTCGACCTCGTCCACACCCTCGGCAGTCGGTCGGATAGACTCCTGCATGTTGAACACTGAGATGATGTAATGCATTTAAAACTTCCAATGAATTCATTTCTTGTCGTTGGAGTGCGTGAGAGAGGAAATGTTTGCGCAAATTCAGAATTTATTTCTTTTGCCGGCACATGCGTTATAGAGTTCTCAAAATTTGATGTTTGCGAAACGCTAGTGTTAGCTTTATCTCTATCCGTCGACGGGACGAATTTTGGAAGATCTTTTTTCTCCTCGTCTGTCGCTTGTTCGCCCTCGCTTTGGTCTGACTTTTTTGTCACGATATTTTTCCTTCGTTTCGATGTTGCGAGATATATCGTGGTTCTGATTTTTAAATTGAATTGAAAAATTTCCTCTGTCTGTTTTTTTGCTTTCGACGTTGCTCCAATTTTCCGAGGGAAGGCTATCATAGCTCGAATTGCTGTTTCGTATAGTTAGCCATCGTTTCAATTTGTAAGCGTTGCGTAAGGCTCAATGTGATTCAACATTGGTTCGAAATTCCGTGATGCGTACAGCGCTATCCACGTTCTTCGAAATCTGATAGATTTTTTAAAGCCGGAGAAATTCCTTCCAGATTATATACGTTTCTGGAGAGTAGATTACTCAGATAGCACACCTTCTCTTGTCCTCTGCTATAGATGTAGCG
Organism: Acromyrmex echinatior; assembly: GCF_000204515.1. The sequence goes on along the minus strand of NW_011627010.1, from coordinate 63,170 downwards.
TGGCGTGTAATGTCTTGCAGTTGTATCGTAAAGTATTTAGGATTGACGTTTCCGTCGAATCATTCGATTCCGTGATAATTTCGTGTGAACCAGTTGTTTTTGCTCTCTCGGATAAATCGCCAAATGGATAAAGTGGTATCATAATCCAGTGTCCGATGATCGCTGTATTAATCGTAAGAACCGCAATTTCTTTCGGAATAAAGTTCTCTTTGACATCGCGAAAACTTTGTATGTCGATGACTATATTCATGATATTCGAATTTTCGCTACTCTTTTTACATCGAAACGTCTACGCCGGTGTCATGTACAAGACTGAAGCTTTTTCTTCATCTTGTGGGCAATTAGATGAGAAAAAAATCGGGGGAAATAATTTTCTCGCGGAAGCCATAGGGCTAACTCTAACGGAAAAGTCGACAATGACGCGAGGAGTCGATTTCTAAAACGTTATCGAACTCGGCATAAACAATACAATTAATAGTCACGAAAAGAGCTTTTTCGAATCTCACTTCTAATCGTAAACTTCCGTATTTCACGAGATTCCAATGCTCTGCACAATTAGCGGATAGATCTGGAATAAAATCGAGAGCAAAAAGAGTGTAACCGTTGGCGTAATCGTCTCTAATTATAGAATTACCCTTATTCAGAAAGTGAATGCCGGTTCCCGAGAATAATGTGTGATAAGCTTCAATGTAGAGTGGTTCGTCTTTCGAAAAATTTGGCTGTATCGGCCTACTGGGAATTTGCATGTTATCGGCGTACAGCGAAAGAAATTTATTTCGTAATTTTTGAAATTAAACAGTTCAATTTTCTATCGCCGTTAAACGCTTTGTTATCGACAAAGCCTACTATTATTCGTTTCAGCAGCTATCCGAATATTGCATTGTCTATCGATTCCCTTACTACGTCTGCGTGTATCGTGAAAATTTTAATTTCGACTCACATAAGGAAATATTTGGCGGTAGTTTTACTCAGCATTATAGCGTATGCGAGTAGCACACTCGAGCTTATTTTTGCTCTTCTTATGAGTAAAAATGAGGCATTGAGAATATGTATTTTTGATATCATTTTACTCTCCATAAGGCAAAATGAATCTTTCGAACGAGTCTCATTCTAACTTCCACTCCGTTAATTAAAAATTTATCTTGATTGAAAACATCGCAGTGAAGGTGCTCTATGAGATCTAGCGCCCGATTTCTTCGAATGTATTGTCCGCGTTTCTCGAACGCCGTATTTGGATTTGACGAATCTTACGTGTCGTCCATGTAACCGGGAATATCCGCGTGCCATAAGCAAGAAGTTAGATGGGAAGTTTTTGCGGATGAAGCATAATTTAATAACGCCTCAATGTACGCGCGGTAAGCGTAAGAATTGTTTGGCGATACCTATTTTTGATTGAAATATACGTCGATTTGGTTGAACATGAAATATAATAAATGATTTACGGGTCCTACTCTTGCCGTGACGTCGGGTGCGGCCGATGTGCTCTTCCCGCGTTCGCTTTCTACGCGTATGCGAAGGCTCAACATGGTGTGAGTGAGATCCAGATAGTTTTCTCCATGTCTGGGTATGACGAATTCTAAGGGCGAGTCATCCGCGAACGAAGTTACGGGTTTGTAATAAATCCATTGCGAACTCTCAATGCTGGTTTACATAGGAGGTAGAGAGAAGAGATCGAGTTCTCTCTTTATACACTCATTCAAGTGAGTATGAAGAAAGGACATACTTTTCCTCCAGCTACGAATTCCTATCTTAATTAAGAGAATAAAATGTCGGATACATCGCGTTTCTTGACTCGATATTTCTTAGCGGATAGTTTTTTCGTTTTTCTTCTTGCAGCGCAGATTTTCTTTTTCTTCTTTTTTGCTCTTCTTCCCTGTGATACTTCTCGATAATTTTCTTTTGACTGCCCGACGTTGTTTACGTTGCACGATACGACTATCTCGACCACCGATTGGAAACCGAAGCGCCGCTGATTTCGCGGATATTTTATATCCCGATTCCTTCATCAGGGAACTTATTTTTTCCTTGATTTTTCTCTTCAGATTACCCCTCGATTCCGCGAGTCGATTTTTGATAGCTTCCTTTAACGGTTTATTATTTTTGACATCTTCTATTACGTTAACTCCCGCATGTAAAACTTCTTTATCAACAGCACCTTTATTTAGGTAAGGTAGTATTTTTGTAAATAGTCCGCCGAGAAAGCTTCCGATTCCATGTCCGCGCTGATAGGGCTGACGAAAACACGTGGAATTCAACTTCGGTTACTGGTGTCCCGAGCATCAAAATACTCCTCATATTCCATTGCTAGTTTCTAACTAAAAACTGTCACTACCAACACGCTAGCGTACACGGAAAAAAGAAAGTTATTGCTTGCGTTTAAAGTGCAACGTCACTGCCAACATTTCGAATTCGAATGGAATTTTTTTTCCAAGATGATCTCTTATATCTATTTCGATCGTTCTAAAATTCGTTCGTCGCAATGGGATATAATTTGGAAATGAGAATGCCTCACCAAATTTACATCAAATGTGTAATTATAACTATCTCGACTGGAACTATCCTGAGAAGAGAATTAAAATGAATTCGAAATAAAAATGTGATTCGGCAACTTTACGTAGTATTAATCGCATCAATAAGCTCATGGATATCGTTGTAAATTCCATTTGGAAATGCTTCTTTTGCCGTAAACGCACCATTCGTCCCCTCATCAGATTTAACACAAATCTGATCATATTTTTGTTATGATGCACGCGTAAAAAGGTACAGGGAAATTGAATTTCGCTTATCGCAATCTCCCATTGTCCGTACAACACTATAGAGTGAGATAATTTCGTGATAAAGGACAATGTTGTATTATTCGGAAAATGATGCATACTACTGTTACTCGGAAGTACCAGAAGAAATTGTTTTCCTCCTCTATCGCGAAGAGAAATTAAACTCAAAACCGTAATCCAAGTATCAAACGTACTGGGATAATCGCGCCAACTAACAAGCACTTGCTTATTAGCCCTTCGTCCTCTACTCTTTATCACGCGATCAACAATAAACTGTTCTTCCTCTAAATTTTTCTCGAGTTAATTCTTGCTCATAAAAAATACCGTCTATGACTTCATCTGTTAAATCTCGCAGTTCGTACACGTGAGAGTTTCGTCAATCGAGAACATGCAAATTTGAAATATCTCCTCACTTAGCCTCGTATCCTTTCTCGAGGATGCCTTTCGCTCTATTGATACGAACGAAATCTCCGCGAATTTAACCTTTCGCGTTTCTTTAACGTTTCGTTTTTTCAACGATGAGCTATATTTTCACGAACGATACGTGCGTTTTCTCTCGTTACTACCGCAGATTGCATTCTCGTGAACGAGTGACGCGTGTGATTGTAAGTGCGCACAATATTCTGCAAAACATCGATGTAGCGTCGCATATTTTTATGCGTGAAGTAACGCCACACTCTCTCCTTCAGTGTTGAAGCGTTCGACGATGGCGTCTGGATTGCGCATTACCCGAAAACGAATGTCGTTTTCTTTAAGAAATTTCTGCATTGATTGCACAAATTCCTTGCCCTTGTCTGTTTGTAAATATACGGGTACTCATTCTTCGCTTTTCGCTAGTACGCGCTAGAAAGCTTTTACCACACAGTTTCTCGTTTTGTCGCGTAACGGTTCTACCTAGACATATTTACTTAGTACATTAATAATCACTAACACATAGGAATAACCATCATTGTAACTTTTTAGATTTCGAAGTTCGATCAAATCTGCCTCCCACACATCGTCGATCTTTGTAATGCAATCGTGGAAATTTTCTTCATAATGGTCGGTGTAACGTGTACGCGTCTTACGATTCGAGCCAGTGCACGACTTCTGCCCGTGAGAAATTTGGAAATTTAGAAATTTTTTTTTTTTTAACAGCACGAGTTAGATTATCCATCGCCGAATAATTCGCATAATGTGACAGGTTACATATGACAGAATCAGCAAGCTTTCCTTGTCTATCTCTTGTTCATAATTTTTATGTTTTTCTCTTTCCTCGCGCTCTCGATACAATCGGCGTGGAACTCGTTCCATCATTATAAAGGGCGTGGAACTCGCCCGAGGAAATTTAACGTTGCTTACATCGTGGACAATAATCTTTTATTTCTCACCAGTGCGGAAGATATGTTCAACGCAGTAGTAATAGCGCAAACTGATTTCTACCAACTACTTTCACAGTTTTTCTCTCGCGCACCGCGACTTTTATCAAGTCACTGATATTCGAATCTTTCACGACGTTACCATCTATAATCACGATTCCATGCTTGTCCCAATTAATTCTATCAGGCACAGCTTTTTGAAACAAATGTTTCATCAGTAAGTGCACATGCTTACATGATAGGATTTCGATATGCTTTGCACTATTTCTTCAATGTTTTTCATCGCATGATTATTCGTCGCACGATTATGCTCGCTCGAAATTTCGAAATTTTTCGTAATATAACTGGTGTTATTGATGGATTGTGCCGGCGATATATTAGGCGTTTGCGTGAGATCGTGAAAAACGTCATCGTTCGTCGCCTCGTTATCAACGGAGGTATCTCGCGTAGCGTTATCTTCTGCATTTTCATTTTCGTTGGGTGTCTTTCTGTCTTCGCGTTTCTTGGATAAATCGTAGGTATCGCCATAATGTTTCTCTGTATATTTTCCATCTCTCACTTTCGTCGCGTGACCAGTCAGAATTAAGAATACGACTCATCTCCGTATCGAGTCGTATTAGAGTTCCGGGGGTTTGCGTTGTACAATGCTCGTTATGTTATTTGAATTTTGCGGTACTGCGATTTCTTTTGACTCCCTGCCAGCGAATGATGTCGGATTCTGACGTAACTAATGTTGCATTCTCTCGAAGTTTTCCGTTGAAATTAAAATCATTTTTTTTATCCTCTCCATAATGTTTTATTCCCGCCATTTCGTTCCTTTGATAATTAGTGATAATAAGATTGATAATATAGATCCGATAATATAAGGTAAAAATCCGCCTCGTTGCACCAACAGCTTTCTTTTATCCTTCCAATTACCACGTTTTGCAACGATGGGACGCAAAGTCATTTTGTATTTGATTAACCAAATTTTTTTACAACGAGACGTTACCTTTGTGTGTATTAAAAACACATTCGCAGATACAACGAATTAGTTTTTCGTCAGCGCCACGTAAGAAAGTTGTGCATTGATTTTTGTTCAAATGATAGAGCGCCGCGAGGAGACAGGCGTTTCTCTTACCGATCGAATGTGAGGCGATTTTCGTCGCACTGCACGATTTCTCGTCACTCACTTCATAGCGAAAAAAATCTACGACTGACACGTATGATTACCTGTACTCACCTTTTATATTACTGGAAAATGATCTACGCGGCATGTAGACGTAATGAGTCGTATTCTCGAGAAAAATACATGTACGAAATCGGTACTCGTCCGGGGTTAATTGTTTCAGATCGAGCAGCAAGTAGCCGTGAGGCCTCGACATAGCGTCGTAGTATGCCTCTTCTAGGAATTTCGATTCGAATCGGGATAGACTTGGCGCGCTAAATGACGAATTTGAGCGCGATCACATGGATTTTTGAAAACGACGATGTAATTCGCGTTGAGCGATATATCGCGTCGCCCTGCTATGGAAGAGATAAGAATAACACCGAGATTTTTGTGATGACTGCCTTTGGTGAAAAGATCCATGATCGCGTCGCACGATTCTCTCATAAGATCGTCGATTATCATTAATTTTGGAGAAAGCGGATCGTTCGAGTAATCTTCCGGGGTAAACCTTCGCGAAATTCGATTATATTCTTCTTCGTCGCTTTATGAGTATTGCCTCATCCCCAACTTTGTTCTCCAAGCTCTTTTTCACGAGTGCCGTAATTGACGATAGGCTTCTTGCCATTCTTGCATAATAGAACAAAACTCTCTCGAAACGTACGTCGGATATGAGAGATAAATATCGGAGAAAAGTCTTTATAAAAATCATTTTCCCGCATCCGATCGGACAGCATACGATGGATGTCCATGGATGTTTCTAGCGTATGTCCATTTTGCGAAATGAGCTACTCTATTACTAAGCTTCAAAAGCAAATAAAAGGAAAAATGGCGCTTAATAATATTTTCAAGAATGTACAAAGGAAAAAATTTGAGAAGGAGAGATAAGTTGATCAACGCGGCGGAGGCTCTCCACGCAGCCGGACGCGCGATCGCGTCAGTGTACAATTTCTTCGGGACGTGGCATCGCCGCTAACGAGCTTATACGCGATGCCGCGTGAAAAGCTTATGATGGACAAGGGAGAAAGAAAAAGGTGTAAAAAAATTTTCTTGTGATTTAAATATGGAACATTTTATTCTTTATATTTGATGTTTATTTTTTATATAAAGTGTGAAAAAGTGAAAAATGAGTTTTTGTATTTATTCAATTTTTTTCAAATGTTTCAAATACAATTTCATATTGTGAAAATATTTCACATTATTTACATTATTCACAATATTAAAGTACAATAAAATTTCTAAGTACTAAAAGATTTAACAATATAATATTCATATTTTATTTTAAATAATGTATTACAATTTTACATTTTAATGACCTAAATGAATACTTAATCGGCGGAAAACTTGATGATGTTTCTATATTAAAATGAGAGAGAGAAAGAGAAAACTTAAGTAAGAGGAGGGCTATTCATCTACGAAGGAAAAGAATAATGATTATTGATAAATCTACGTTTTACCAATACAGGCGTACATGACTTTGTCTCATTTCGCGTTACAATTTCATGAAACGCAATGCATCGAATTGCAATAAAATGCAAATTTATCGTCGACCCCCTCCTTTCTTCTCTTGCTTCTTGCCTTTTTCTCATTTTCTACTACATAGGCTGGAAAAGTTTCTGCAAACAATATGAAAAAAAACATGTAAAATTCGATAAATGGCTTTATTGTTTTTCGAAGTATTCGCCTTTAAGATCGATACATTTTTGCATACGCTCGAACCAATTTTCAAAGCATTTTTTTCACTCTGAGGCTGTAACCTCAGAAATCAGTACGAAATGTGTCAACAGCTGCTTCAGGCGAAAAACTCAAATCGTTCATCACGCATCTTTTTAATGTTTCGGAACAAAAAGAAGTCATTAAAGAAGTGATAAATCAGGTGAATACGGACAATGAGTCATCAATTCGACATTTTTACTGGATAAAAAATCAACGGTTTGACGTGCTGTGTGACAGCTGGCGTTGTCATGATGAAGGATGATTTTTTGTTCTACGCAATTCATTTATGACTTCTGGCAAACAAATTGTTGTATACCAATCAGTATTTACAATCCTTCGATCTTCTAAAGTCACGGTTGCATATCCGGTATAACTGAAGAAACAAGCAATCATTTGCTTGGCAATACTGCGTGAACGAACAACTTTTGTTGATTTCGGTTCATTTTGAAATAAACCAAACAGTGAATTGTTTACTTTCGGGCTCATACGAATAGATCCATGTTTTGGCTCCAGTAACAACGTTATAGATCAAATTTGACCGACCTCGGTTGAATTTCTTGAGCATTTCTTTGCTCCATTTAACACGAGCCTGTTTTTGAGCTTCGGTCAAATTGTGTACGATCCAACGACTGCAAAGTTTCCGTACGCTCAAGTGATCATGCAAAATCGTATGTATTATTTTCATGTCAATGCCTAAGGATGCCTGAATCTCGCGGTATGTCATATGCCGGTCTCGCTCAATCATTTCACGCACAGCATCAACATTAGTGGCAACAACAGACGTGGATAGACGACCTTCACGAAATTCGTCACAAAGAAAGGTATGTCCACGCTGGAATTCGGCAAACCAATTATAAACAGTCCTATTGGATGGGGCTTCATCCCCAAAAGCCAAGTGAAGTCGATCGATGCATTGTTTCGGAGTTAGATTACATTTGTAATCGTAAAAAATCATTGCCCGAAAATTTTTACGCGAAATTTCCATTTTCTCACAAAATAACTTCTTTTAAAATACTATGCAAAAAAATTAGTTGGTTTGGGTACAAACTGTCAACTGAATAAATTAAAACGTCTAATTTTACGAATATGATAGTAGCAGAACATTGGCGCCATTGGGAATATTAGATTGCAGAAATTTTTCCAGCAGCCTACGTATATTGTTAGATAATCATTTAAATTTTGAAAGGTTTACATTTGTGAAGATCTATTTTTGAACAAGGCCTTTTCATTTGAATGAATTTTTAAGGATATATCACCTATTTTTCAGAATACAGATATACGGGGCAGCTTTCTAATAATGCAAGAGTATCACAAATGTATATATTTTTGACTCTTATCACGTAACCTTCTATAAGATACAATTCATGCAATAGAGTTAGAAAAAAATTGAAACATATGGTATATACATATAAATATATATCATATGCATATATATTATATTTAATCCTGTTCCCGAAGGAGAACCTAACTGGATGAGGGAAAGGCACCCAGGAGCTGGTCTCTTGATTGCGCAGAATTTGATGAGTCTGCGTCCCTCCTATACGGAAGAACAGCGGATATCAACCTACCTGCTAAAAAACTCTGCGTATTCAGCACTTCTGCAAAACCATATTGGGCACACCTCGGAATCGCCTACCCGGCGGCACTTCATCAAGGTGCATCCAAGTCCAGTGGAGTATACTTTTCCACCTCCATGGTCCGGTATACTATTTTAAAGCTAGAATCTTATCTTATATTATATTAAATGCTATCCTAAATATGTACATTATATATATACTTTTACACATGGTTGTCGTCAGACCCCAAACAGGCCCGAGCTAAAAGAGCCCTTTGCTTCTTCAGGGCCTGACGCTCCCACTCGGCCCGCTCCTTCTTGCGCATGACAACCTCGCAGAAATCTGCGAGAGCCGTCCACGCAGCGGGGCACATAGCCGCCTGCCATATGTCCTGTCAAGGACATCGAGCCCCAACCGCTGAACAAAAAGTGACGTCCTCTCCGCGGTCCAAGATGGGCAACACAACACGTGTGCATCGCTGTAGTCGCACGACAATGCGCACAAATCGGCGACGCGTTACGCTGTATCTCAAAAAGATAGGCCTTATGCACTCATGACCCATTAAAATCTGGATCATGCGGATTGTATGAATATACTAAAAATAAAGAATTGGGCCCCTCTATCGCTCATTCTCGTGAGAGTGCAATCACATTTTCTTCGTCTTTTCGATTTTAACACGATCTTTGACATAGAGATTCATTTCTTAATGCTCTAAAATATCATGAAATTCTTCGACTACGGTAAGAAATTTTTGTTATTCATAGTAATATATCGATACCTAAGGCAAGCCAGAACTTTATTGCATTCGTTTTAATGCAACGCTTACATACAGCATCAGAGCAGCCGATGTGTTATTTCCGCGCTTACGGCAACTCTTATACAGGACTAGAGCAGTCGATGTTCTAATGCAGCGTTTATACGGCGCCAAGCAACCGATGCTTTATTTGAGCGGCAGTCTTATACAGCACCAAAGCAATCTATTAATTGTTTCAATATTCTGAAAATAAAATTTAATTATAAATCTCAATAGTTTATTAAGGTTCACATAAACGTACCAGAAGAATTCCGTTCTATTCCAAGAAAGTATCATTATATATAAAAATTATTTCTAAACTTACTTAACTCTAAACTTTACTCTGCTCGAAGAATATTATGTATGCTCCTTGTGCTCCTTTGGGCCAGTTCTTCTTGAACTTGTAAATCATTAGAGTAATACCATTCCGACTTTTTGTCTGCTCTCAACATACACATGTAGTGATCACGATTCATTTCTCCGTCCTCGTGAAATATAGCGCTTATTACCTTGTACTTTTTTTATTAATCGTGACAGTACTCGTCGTAAGACGGATAAAATAGATTCAATTTTCTTTTTCAGAATAGTATCCTTACATTCGTTACAATTGCCATTTATCGTTTCCCATTTCAAAAATTCTAAATCAATCAAAGTTTGCAGACTGACACCTTTTTTTCTTTTTAATGTCGACTGTATAGGTAATATTAACAAACAACTTTTTTCTAGTGTACTTACATTATAATTACATTTGACATTTGAACAAGATGTTACGTGCTTCAATTTGAATTCTAATACATCATTAATTTTATTTTGAAGACTTATGCTGGTTTAGCCCGACGTCAATATATTTAAATTAAACAATTTTTTAATCCTCGCGCTGACATCGTACGTACTCGGGCTAAATCAGCATAAGTCTTCGGAACTATTGTAGTACTGTCGAAAAAAGCCAAAAAATAGCCAGTACTGGCTGTTTAGAGATACTTTATTCTTGACGTGCGATGCCAACGCGAGGATTAAAAAATTGTTTAAACATATTAAAATGGCCAATAGTGTCACTAAAACTTGTCAGAAACTGTATAACTTTTCGAATACAAAAAAAATGGCGCAAAAATATTAATATTTTTTAAACTTGAGATGCTAGCTCTTATTTTACAAATTTATTTAAAAATATTTAATGGTCGGTACTACTGTTATAATCGATCAGGAACTTTTAGAACTCTTCGAGTACTTTAAGATTCCGTCCAAAAAATTGACTTTCTCGAATCTTGCGGTGCCATGCGAATATGACAGTTAGCACCACATATTTTTACTTTTTTAAATTTTTGATCTAAATCAAATTATTTATAAAACCTATCAGAAACCATGGAACTATTGCGGATGCAAGCAGTACTGTTATTAAAATTTTTAAAGTTGAGGTGTTAACTTCACAGAAACATTAACTCCATCATTAAATCGAGAGTACCGTATCAATAGTATTAGGAACCATCGCCATTAATAAATTTTTGTAATGATTACAAATTTGTAGTTGCAATAAATAATTAATATTAGTATTAGTTAGTATGTCTTTTCAATTGTAATATTATTATAGATGTAAACTATATAAATACATAAAGGAGAAGGAAATAAATAACGAAGATACATTTTACTTTGAACGGGATTGGCTACCCAAAGTTATGGCTGCTTAGGATGCACAAGCAAATCTGCGCGTCTGATTCAAAAATGAGGTATGATTCTATTGTATGATCCTTATACTGTAATGATACCATCTTCCACATTATGTGTAAAACGAAACACACTGTAAGTAAACTTATTTTTTTCCTCTGCATTGTGCCCACAGTGAATTTGAAACGAAACAGATATACGTTTGCTTCATTTCAACTTATTGCATTGTGCGCATCAGTTCAGACAATATAGAGAAAAAGAACAGACCTTAGACCTAATGTCCACGATGCTAGAACTCGGTCCGAGTTCTTGGATCGAGAAATGTGTAGCCAATCAACTTGCCGGTTTTCCGTAAAAACTGTATGCTGACTGGTTACATATTTCTCGATCTGAGAATCGAGTTCTAGCATCGTGGACATTAGGCCTTAAGGTAAATTTTATTGGCGCGTGATATTAATTAATTTTGACTACGTGATCCTTTTTGTCTTTCGGTTGATTAGAGCAGCTCATGAAATTGTACCTTTATATCAATTTAGAACTTAAAGTGCCTTTTCGTGTGCAGCATCAAAAATGTTACATGATGCAAATTTTTCATAATTGCTTTTGCTGTATTTACAGAGAAACAATTGTGAAAAAATATATTTTTTCATACCTTATCCGATGTCATTCTTTGAAATATTTTTTAAATATCTGATGAAGAAATTTTCACTTTTTTTACAAATATTACGAATTTTCTCGACTACGGTGGCATTTGCTACTCATTGTTCGTTCAGTTGAACTTCAACGAGATGCGACAAAATGTATTTTGCACTGAAAGTTATCTTAACGGAAACGAGACCTAAATGAGTGTTCAGAAAACGTGTGACTTCGGTTGAAACGGTTGAAGCTTCAAACAGCGAGTAGCAAAGCAATCAGCGAGGCAATACAGGCATTAGCATAAAAATATTTTTTATTTGTCACTGTCCATACTGTCTCACTAATTGATTTGTTAGTCCGGATCCTTATATACACAACAGCGCTTTGACACCAAACGTTGATTGGTGAAAAACGAATAATAGAGATTAAATTTACCCCTTTTATCTGTTTTTTACCAATTAGCATTTGATGTCAAAGCGTTGTTTAGGGATCCAGGATTATTCACTTCTTGACGCTTTCAAGTCTGAATGCACCCTCAAGGTGCGTTTCCATTAAACGCGTCATGCGTCGTGAAAGAGAGAGGTTATGTGTATATCTAAGGATGCGTTTCCAATGGGCGCGTTACACTTCGTATCATCACGACTAAACCAATCAAAACGTCCCATCTGTGTATGCACACTAATGGAATGATTTGATTGGTTTATTCATGATGATGTGACGCGTAATGCGCTCATTGGAAACGCACCCTTAGGCTGTTGTCCCATACGGAAATTTACAGCGGAACGGAATAGCGCACTAATCACAACTCTGCAATCATTACTTAGCTTTTCTTTCTGTGATTGTGCTTGGTCTCGCTCTTTGGTTCCGCCGTAGATTTTTTTTAAACTAAATATATTTTTTATTTAAAAAACTACACATTTATGATTTTTATAAAAAAATTTATATAAAATCTTTAGTGAACTTTTTCGCATTATTTTGTAAAGTAATCACGATGAAATTCTTTTAGCGACCATTGATGTATTCATGATATAAAGACAAGGGTATCTGATGGTAAATCACTGCAGCAATTCGGAATAATGAGGATGTCACCAAACGTACGTCATCATCGACTGTTTCTGTAACGATTCGAGCAGATTTGACTCCGTGAAATATGGCTATCTGCATGATATAAAGACAAGATATACTTGTTCGGTGGTACCAATGCGCAAGTAACAAGCATACGTCACATTCAGCCAGCTTCAGCTATTTTCGAACTGGTTCGTGTTCGTGAAATACACGCCGTTATACATGTATAGATAACTTCCGGCTAGTGTCCGTGTATTGTGTTTATACGTACTACTAAAAAATAACTTATTGCATTCAATTCCTATAATAAATTCATATAAAATAACTTATAAATAACTTGTAAAGAAATTTTTCTTATATTTACCTTGAAAGGAAGGCATGCTTAAAGTAATATGTTCATGCATAAAGTAATATGTTACCGCGTAATGATGACGTCTGCTTGTTGATAATTCTGATTGGTCGCTCGGCATCAATGGGCGTAAACGTGCGCACAAGCATACCTTGTCTTTATACCTGGGTGTATTATTTTGAATCATCCAATCAGACGTTTAGATCTAGAAAAATACGCCAATAGCAACAGACATAATTGTTAAATCTGCTGAATACGCCCATTGACTGCATTCAGCAGAGTGATCAGTAAGCATTCAGTGGCTGCGTTCAGTAGGCTCAACAGTTGAGCCGCTGCTACTATTGATGTATTCTTGTAGATCTAAAATTTTGATTGGATGATCTAAAAGAATGCTCCAATAACAGCGAGCGCTTAACTGTTCAGTTCATTGAAACCCAGTGATTGGGTGTATTCAGTACTACGACCGCTCACTGAGCGCTTAGTGAGCTCTTGTTCCTGGTCCCTCTTTGGTCTATATTTTTAATATTAGTTTTATGTTATATTATTATGATTTTTTATTCCGTACATTTTGACATAAATTTCTAATTTTCCGTGCTTGGCGTGGAAAGATGTGTATTTGTATGAAATTGTCTAAATAGATGTAATATATTAATATATTTATTTATTTATATAATCTTCCTCTCTTACTTTGCATTAAAATCATTGAGATGATATATGTATGTACATATTATACAAGTGTACATTTCAAATTTCACGTACCTTTTCTATCATGTACATATTAGTTTATTTTGATATGTTAGATTTTCTAACTTTTATATTTAACTTGAATGATTAATTTCTGCTTTAGAGTTTCAAGCGATTTATTTTTTTATATAATAAATATGAGTATTTTAGCAAAATTTGAGAAAAATATTCTAAATTAAATATACACGATTTAAGTAAATTAAATTAACAATTCTTCTGAGAATATATTTTTACATGATATTCAATACTACTTAACAGGCGGTATCCAATAATGCTCTATTATAAATATATATAAATAAATAACGAATTGTTACTTACGGACAACAATTATGTACAATAATATACCAATTGGCTATTTCGGCGACAGTTATTTCATGTGTAATGTTTATTTTAACAATTTATGTAGTGTATGTACAATTATGATAACAATTAAATACATAATTATGTTTCTTGTAGTTAAATAAAATATATTATGCAATGTATATTGTGCTACTGTATATTGTGCTACTTGGGATAATTATAGACATACTTCCTTTTATAAACATATGAAGATATCACATTATATTCATAATATATATCTATGTGTTCGAGAGAAATAAGCGGAAAAGACAATCACGAATAAAAAAAAGATGGAGGCAATGTCTTAGATTAAGTAACCCATTTATTCTTTATTACAATTCACAAATTAATATTATATATATATATTAGGCGTACAACTTTGCTTCCGCCTTTTTT
>NW_011627010.1:9074-22988 GCF_000204515.1 Acromyrmex echinatior | reverse complement strand
TCTAATCTGTATTCTGTTAAAGCTGGTGTCCCGCAAGGCAGCGTCCTGGGTCCCACGCTTTATTTGTTATTCATTGCTGACCTACCCTCATCACAAGATAACATCACAACTGCAACATATGCAGACGATACTGCATTACTATCCATTAACTCGAGCCCAATCCTAGCCTCACAGAACTTACAAGAATATATGCACAAAATACAGAAATGGTTCCAGTTGTGGAGAATTAAGATCAACGAAAACAAGTCTACACATGTCACTTTCACTCTTTGTAAAATGACTTGCCCTAAAATACTTCTCAACGACAAAACAATACCTCAACATGACCGTGTTAAATATCTCGGGATGCATTTGGATCGTCGTATTACATGGCAAGAACATATCTGGACTAAGCGTAAGCAGTTAAATCTGAAACTAAGGAAGATGTACTGGCTCTTTGGCAGGAAATCTCAATTATCAATGTCTAACAAAATTCTCATTTACAAATGTATCCTTAAACCGGTCTGGACTTACGGAGCTCAACTCTGGGGAAGTGCTTCTAAGTCCAATATTAATATAATGGAAAGGTTTCAGTCTAAGTGTTTAAGAATAATCACAAATGCACCTTGGTTTGTGCCGAATGAGATCATTCGGAACGACCTGACATTAAAACCGTTGAAGAGGAAATAACAAGGATCCGCTCAAGATATAAAGATAGATTCAAAACCCACCCAAACAAATTGGCTGCAGTATTACACAGAAATAGGGAAAATTCAAGACTGAAGAAATTCCAACGATTATGACATTTTTCATAAATTCATAATTTATATTTTATTTATTGTATTCTTAACCTGAGCCTCATACTATAACTACTTATATTATCCATTTTAATATAATTTTGTAAATGAGTGCTTTCCAGTGGGAGAGTTACTTACATGTTACTCAACTTTTGTAAAATATAACATTTACTTAGTGTCTTATTGACAGATTGTAAATAAATGGGAGGAAAAAAAAAAGATATGATTGCGCGTCAATAATTTATAGACTTTCAACATAATCAGTCTAAAACGCTACTATCTCTCCTAAATTGAATTTAGAAAATCTAAAGAATTTAATCAACTAATAACGGCTTTAAAATTACAATACTATCAATTATGAATATAAAAGCTAACACTGGTTATTAATGTGAAAATCGATACTTATTTTAAAAAATCGATTTTAATAATAAAATATCATTTAAAAATATAAATATCATAATTATTGTCAAACATTTCGTCCTTCTATTAGAATATTTTCAATAACGCAATGAATACGGTTTAACTTATATTTATATATATTTATATATATATATTGACAAAATCGATAACAGAGAGAGGAATATATTCTCTGTTTAACACGACGTTGGCGCGTATCTCGGCGTTGGCGATTAGTATTTCTGTCTAACTCTAACGTCAGTTGGCATCTCTTAGACGTAATCTTATTAGTATTCTTGATGCGTCTTTGGCAAACTGGTAGCAGTATAGTAGATTGATCTCGTATACATATGATCGAATTGATAACTTAATCTATCTTTGATCCACTAATGGTGAAGCGTACTTATAAATTTATTGCAAGTAAAGGTGCGCTATAGCGCACCTTAGATCACTCCTGTTATACGTAAATTATTGACTTAAAAAGTTGCTTACTGCGTAAGTTTCGACGTTTTCGCGATCCATCTAATTGGAGTCGTTATACATCTTCGCGCACCTTACAAACTCGACGATTTGTAAAGAAAAGCGTTCTTTCCTCGCCTTCTCATGTTCCACAATTCATCGCGGCGCTTTTGAAGGAACCTATCTGACCTTGATAGGCATCACTCTTCTAATGTTATTCCTGTTTACCTTCATAACCCTGATGCACTGAACAATTACTTGGTTGATTCTTTTCCATCCTATAACTCTTCGTCAATCGTATTGAACCATTAATTTCCTTCAATCTCATAGCTACGGTAAAATCTTTTGTCTTTAATCCTATAATTCTTGCAGAACTACATAATTAGCAAAACTCAAGTTTGGATTCTCCAGGTCATACGATATCTCTGGTCATATGTTTATGCTATGCATACCTCACTGTCTAAATCCTATCCTTCACATCTTAAACTGTCTACAGGCATCTTTCCCTCCTATTAGAAATGCTTCACTATTGTTTCTATTTCTAAGTCTCGCAATCCTACCTCATTCTCCTCTTTTGTCCCATTTCTCTTCTTCCCTTTCTCTTCAAGTTTCTCAAGCATATTTGTTTCTTGCAGCTAAATTCATTTTCTTTTCAAAAGTAATGTCAATCGAATTTTCCAATCTGGCTTCAGAAAAAAACTGCATAATATTATAACTGCTCTCTTGCACATTGCACACCAAGTATTGCATTCTGTTGACTGCGCCTCAATCTCGATGTTAGTTGCCCTTGACTTTTCCAAAGCTTTTGACAAAATCAACCATGAATTGTTACTAAAAAAGCTAAAATGTTATAGCCTTTTTGAGTTTGCCTTGTCGCTTATTAGTTCTTTCCTCTCCTGTCTCCTTTCTTAAAGAGTAGTAATTTACAATCCTCTTCCCGTCATTTCCTCTCTTCGCGCCTCGTCCTCTAGTGTACCTTAGGATTCTGTTTTTGGTCCTCTATTCTTCATTTGCTGCAGATCTTGCTCTTTTTCCGGTGGAAACGAAGTTCTATATGTATATGTATAGATGATGTTCTTCTCATGAAGTTTTCTCTTTCCATTGCAATCGCTGCTTTATTTTAAATCATAACCTTGAGCTCATCGCTGACTGATCTCTATCCAATGATCTGACGCTAAATCCCGCTGAGTCTCAATATCTTACCGATTACTCTGCACTACTATCTCGTGTTCAATTCTTCAATGTTTCTTTTCAATCTGTTCCCCTCGATACTCCCTTTGTTGCTCATATCCTTGATTTACATGTTAATTCCTCTTGGTCAATTTTAAATATAGAGCGGCTTATTTATGTCTTCGTCTTTTGTATCCACTTCGTCATATTCTTACCGTCTCATAAAAATTTCACCTCTCATAATTATACGTACTATTTCTTTTCTTATTTCATTATGTTGATATTGTCTATATACCTAGTGTTATGTCCTGACGATTCTACGATTCTTTTATTTCATAGAGGAAACCTATTTCCTTTTTCTTCTTTTTGTCTCTTCAATTACGAATTATTTGCTGATATTTCTAGGATAGAGAGTCAAACTCATAAGAGAGTTAATTCATCTAAAAATCGAATATCGAATTAATTAATTATTATATAAATAATTGCAAGCATCTTATAAAAATTATATTAATTATCAATATTCGATCGAAAACACGTACACCTAGTGGCCCTATGACTCATAGATAAGGCTAATTATTTTTCCAGTTCAAACAAACGATTCTAATCACTCCTATTTTTGGAAAAAATTTTCCAATAGTCCAAACAAATTTCATTAGTCATTCCTATATTTCGAAAACTCTAATTCCTAAAAAGATGAATTATTATAAACAAATCAAAATGAATCATCTTCAAATCAAAATCAAATATCGAAAAACAATGCACTGCGTTCACAGTATATAAAGGCCCTTCCTAAGAGCACTACAGCTTATTACACAGAACCAGAGTGACCAAGCGCACGGTAATATCCGACCAAATAATCAAATGCGGAGTTCTCGCGATCGGAAAACTCAGTGTCACTCGGAACACCTCCGTCACTTTGCTTCCTACAAACACCTGGAGATTCTCAAAGCTCGCTGGTGAAGACCATCGATTTTAGAGGACTCCTCACATTGCAGCCGCTAATCTTGTCTCTTGTCCAAACGCAGAAAATAGTAAGTAATTAGAATCCTTTTACGATGACCATCTATTATAATGTTTAATTCTCTTTATTTGAAATACATAATATAATATATATATATAGAGAGAGAGAAAGCTCAAATAATTAAAATAAAAGAAAATATTAAAAGAGCTACGAATCAAAATAACAAAGGATCCGGCACTAATCTTATATCAAATTGGGTCTCGGTGAAATCAAATGGTTTTCTCATACGATTATAGCTTATGACCTACTAAACAAAATATAAAGTTGTAGCGCAAAAAAATTAACAGTTTTCGTGTTTGATTCACCTACAGTCGCTGACATCTCACCATAAAATAACTCAATTATTTCTAAACAGCTGAAATAGATAAAAGCGTTTTGAAAAGGTCTCAACAAAGACTAAAAGAAAATAAAAGAAAAAATAGAGGATCTCACTTTAAAAATCCGAATTGACTTTGCCCTACCTTGGGTGGCGACGCCACCCAAAATCGAACTGATAACGCCAGCGACTAGATCTTTTTAAATTCTACAACTTTTATCTAAAATATTTTTTTATAAAATTTATAATTTTCCAGATATTTTGCCGTCTTGGAATATTTTATGTTTTTTATATAATTATATATGGTGCCACATATAATTATTTTTGTTGTCGCAAAATATCACTCAAAGAATGTAGAAATTGTTATTAATATATTCTTGGAAAATGACTACCCAATTGACTTCATATTTAATACAATACATTCCAGATTAAAGTTTTTAATCTATAAACAGACATCAAAACAGGGTAACAGTGATAAGGAGGATGAAATTGAGAGCAAAAGTTGATTCACGGTATCCTATTTGCCTTCAATATCTGAGAAATTCAAAAATATTACAAAAGATATGAACGTCAATCTTTATTATAGTTTGAATAAATTAGATGGTATTTGTTTGAGATCGGTAATTCGAAAGAAAAGCAAGAATTCTTTCAGTCGACCGACATTAATTGTCATTGAACGCACACATAAATTGAGCTCGTGATTTCATCTCGAGCATGATCTTAATCCTCGTTAAAATCATCGATTTGGCGTTCTTTGTTCTTTTTAAAAAACAATTCGTTACACGCAAACAGGCACTGGTAACAGGCACGGACAATCGAAAGTTCTAGAACAATTCAATTCGCGCACGCGAGCGCCGCGCTCCGACGAATACGTCACGCACTGTCACCAATCCCACGTACGGATTTTCTGTCGCGCATGACTGTTACGTTGAACGTCGTTAGAAAAGAATCCAAAGCGCCAATCAATTTTGTACACCTAATGCCACGTAATAATTACGATTGTGGCAAAATTTTATTGGATTTTTTCCCAAGAAGAAAGCCCAGGCCGAAAGCAATAAATGCTTCTATCTCGCCGTCCTCTTTCAAAAAAGTTCTTAGAGTTCTTAGAGTCATAGTCTCGCTACTATATCGCTTCGTAAAATCGCCGTGCCAACCGCTTAGTGAAAACCGCTATAAAACGAATCTTTTCGAGAAGTGCCGAGAGAGATTCCATCACCGCGATTCCAAATACAATTTGGTAAAGGTGACCGCATTCAATATTCTGTTAATCTAATATTTAATTAATTATATTTTCTGACTTTGTAACTGTGCATATTAAAGAAAATTCTTTTGTTAAATTACAAACGGAGTTTTCTTTACTGTCGTGTATCATATCAACCGTGTGCTGTTCTCTCACTCGAATCTTTCCGCGCGGTGCGCTCTCGCACATTTTCTGGTCCTTCGAGCCGGATTTGAACTAGCGAGAAACATTGTTAGACAAACGCCGCATCACTTTAAAAATTTCACGTCAGTTCTCTCGCTCTGATTCGCTCTCGCACAGTATTTTATATTGTGTAATGTGGCAACTAAATATTATATTTTTTGTTATCGTTCCTTGTACAACTTGACTTCCTATATATGAAATAATGAATTATAATCTGGAAAATGAGGGTGAGTAATGCAATACATTGAAAAAAACATAACGATATTAAATTGCATAAATTGTTCTCTAGTCAGTCACTTGACTTTTTAATGAAAAGATTTACGGCTATTCTCCAGAAAGTAGGGAAATGTTCATCCTCAGTCTTACATAAATAGGAATTCCAACATCATGAAAACATTGTAAAGACATCTACGACTGTATTTATGGATTCTGATGATGGTTTCAAGAAAACCGAAACATACGAATAATTCGAATAATATGGTATAGACAATTATTGTACATTTATATTCTATGTAAAATTTTTTTTAATTATATAGAAATTTGCGCACCAATTTCCGTGCTGTGTATATGCTCTTATTGTCCATGTATTGTATTGTATTTTTTACATGTAATTATATTCCACATATAAATACATACTATAATATATGTACAATGTTCAAGATATGTACACATACCTTGTTACAGAATATGTAATATAATTTCCAGGATCTGAATGATGAAAATAACTTAATAAATAATTGAGAAATAATTAATTTTTTTTATTAATAATATAATTACATATCGCGCACGCACGGGACCAAATCCTTATCACGTCCATGTCGTTGGTCCTGGATTACGCTAGGGAATTATTACACATTCTATAACAAAGTATCGTTTTATACATGTGTACATATCTTGAACATTATATATGATAATATATTATTATAATATATAATTATATATGAGATATAATTATATGTGGCATATATAATCATATAAGGAACATAAAATATTCCAAGACGGCAAAATATCGGGAAAATTTTTTTATAAATAAGTTTTATAAAAAAATGTTTTAGATAAAAGTTGTAGAGTTTAAAAAGATCTAGTCGCTGGCTTTATCAATTTGACTATGGGTGGCATTGCCAAAGTAGGGCAAAGTCAACTCGAACTTTTTAAGTGAGACCCCTCCGCTTTTTCTTTCATTTTCTTATAGTCCTTGTTGAGGCCTTTATAAAGCATTATAATTTAATTCATTTTAGATCAGCTATTTAGAAATTATTGAGTATTTTATGGTGAGATCAGCGACTGTAGGTGAATCGCACACGAAAGCTGTTCATTTTTTTGCGTTAAAACTTATATGTTTTGTTTAGCAGGTCATAACTTATGAGAAAACCATTTGATTTCACTGGGACCTAATTTCATATAGGATTAATGCGGGGTCCTTTAATGTACATAACCTTTAAAATATAAATAACATTAAAAATAAATAAAAATAAGAATATGCCTACATTAAACTAACATATGTTTCGACTCCGATTGGATCATTTTCAATGTTATAAAAACAATATTATAGAACGGTTGGATAGATAAGCTAATAAAGTAATACTTATAGAAATTTTATGGTGAAGAAAAATTGATGAGAGTGTATAATTTGGATATTTAAGCCGTGATTTTATTTCAGAAGGAATTTTTGAGTACATATAGATGATAGAAAAGTAGATTCTGGATTTACATCATTGTTTAGATTTAAAAAATAAGTATAAATATAAATATATCGCTAAGTATAAATATATCGCTGAATGCCATTAAGTCAAACAATTATTAATTAATCCTTCAAACAATAGATTAGTCTGGATTCAATAAGTATAATAATAAATCATGTAAAAATTAAAATGTACAAAAAAATTTTTTTAATAGTATCGGCAAAAATAATGAATTATATAAAATTTAAAATTATAGATAATTTAAAAATAAAGATCAATAAATAATGAATTGTGTAAATAGAAATGTATAGAGTATAAAAAATAATATGGATTAATCAGAATTCAATAAATGTAAGTGTATAGTTACTTACATTTACTTTTATCTTCTGACATTACATTTTTATTTTCGGACTACTACACATTGCGATTATTAAGGTACATTTTCACTTTTACAAATCAATATGCAGTTCAAATTTTATATAGTTCAGTTTTAACTATATTACCTAATTTATATTCTATACACGTATATTTATTGAATTCTGATGAATTCATATTACTGATTTTTTATACTCTATACATTTCTACTTATACAATTCACCATTGTTTACTGATCTTTATTTTTAAATTATCTATAATTTTTAATTTTATACAATTCACTATTTTTGCCGATAACTAAAACAATTTTTTGTACATTTCAATTTACTTTTAATTTAAATTTACTTTTCTGACATCTATATGTACTTTCCGTCATCTATATGTACTCAGAAATTTCTCCTGAAATGAAATCATGACTTAAATATCCAAGTTATATACTTTGGTCAATTTTTCTTTGCCATCGAATTTCTATAAATATTATTTTATTAGCTTATCTTTGTAGCCAACCGTTTTAAATATTGCTTTTATAATATTAAAAGTGATCCGATCGAAGTCGAAACGTATGTTAGTTTAATGTAGGCATATTCTTATTTTTATTTATTTTCAATGTTATTTGTATTTTATTATGTACATTAAATTTGTTATTTTGGATCATAGCCCTTCTTAACATATTTTCTCTTTATTTGCTTACTCCTACCTCAACTTTATGCAAATTATCCCTTTTTTTCTCGGTTTTTAATTCTACTTCAAGACATTATAATCTATTCTTTCTTTTACTGTGATTACTCAAAGCGGTAGAACGTTTTAAATAATTCGCATCTCTTTCTCTTCCTATGATTACTCGAAGCAGTAGAACGGTTTGAGTAATTCACATTTCCCCTTTTTCAGCCATATTCAACATTTTCCCTTGTGTTTCATATCTTAAATCCATATCCATCTTCACATCCATGACCCTTAAATAAAAGGAAATTCTATAGATGGTCAAATGTAACTAGCATCGCGCGGGCCATAGGAAGAAAGCAAAAATTGAGGTTTTATGAATACAAAACATTCCAATCATCACGAAAATCCAGACAAAAACTTTTATGACCGAGGAAGCCCGTTGGCAACTCCAAAAGATCTTCTTGAGAGAGAAATATCGAACTCAATAGCCCCCACTAACATTATCGTAGTGGACTTAACCGAATCAGATTATATTCTTACCACCCCAACTAATTTTTCCGAACCGTTCTATAAATTCGAGTTTCCTTCCTCTTCCTATTCACCAACTCTCCAGGACTTCCAAAATCCTCAGCAACCCGAATTTCATCCCCCCTGTTATTTCCCTTTAGAAGATAACCGCGCTATAAAAAAAATTTGTGCATTCTTGGAAAAAGTAATCTAATCCGCATATCCCATCTCACTGTAACTTTACCCAAGCACACAGATACCACCACACTGAAATTGTAAACATAAACACCAACGCAATTTATTTAGCCTATGATCTATTTATATAAATACATCCTTATAAATATATACACATTATATATATATATATTAGGTGTTGGAATTAATTCGTAGCGTTTTTAAATGAAAGAATGTTATTTATTTCACATGAGCATTAAAAAATACATTAATGAAAGTACTTCCCATCACTTGTAAAACGCTACGAATTAATTCCAACACCTAATATATATATATATATATATATTAGGTGTAGTAAAAAGAAATCCATTATTTTTCCAATAGATGGCTTTGGTAATCTGTATCACGCGTAGACGAGATTACTTTTCAGAGAATTTTTTAGTATAAATTTAGATATTTGTCAGAATATTTCAGTGACTTAAAGATTTTCATAAAATTTTTTACAATATATTCACAGACTTTTAGAATTTTTCAGACATTTTCAATGTGATACTTGAAAAAAAATTTATATTTTAAGACTTATAAATTTTGTTTCTTTATTTAACAGAAGTTGTTCCATACAAGATATATGTAATGATTTTACCCGAAATTATTTTGGAAAACACTTACTTAATGGGATTCGAACCTGGGATCTCTGGATTATAAGTCTCCTACACTTCTTCAACTGATAAAGTATGTTATTTATATCTCTTTAAATTTCAGAGACATTATTGAATTCGCGTGAAATTCAGGAACATTCAGACCCTTGAAAATGATTTTCAAAGGAATCCTCTGAAAGCCTTTGAAAAGTAAAATACTATTAAAATTCTATCTTCAGATCACTGAATTCTCGAATTTCAACGAGAAGTTTTAGACAATTGGAAATGATTTTCAGAGAATTTGCTGAAAGTCTCTGAAAAGTGAGAAACCATGAAAATTCTATCTTCAGATCACTGAATTCTCGAATTTCAACGAGAAGTTTTAGACAATTGGAAATGATTTTCAGAGAATTTGCTGAAAGTCTCTGAAAAGTGAGAAACCATGAAAATTCTATCTTCAGAAACATTACTGAATTCTCGAGTTTCAACGAAATTCAGAGAGTTTTAGACACTTGGAGATGACTTTCGGATAATTCGCTGATAAACCCTCAATTTCTTTGAAAAAGTCTCTGAATGTCACTAAAAATCTCTGAAAAATGATTTCAGACATTTTCAACGAAATTTTCAAAGACATTTTTTTATCAGAGATATTATAAAATTGCATATATGTATATTATAATGTGTGAATATACACATTGCAGATAGAAGTTATCAATGCTAAGCTATTTATGCATTCCCTATGTTTAAATATGCAATATTAAAATTGTATACATATATATTATATATATATATATAAAATTGTAGTTTTTGGGGACTTTTACTAACACACTATTTTTTTGATATACATAAATGCGGAATCACTCACTGAAGTGTACATAATGCGTCTTTTTTGTTTGTACACATTTGTATTAAATGTATAAGACAGTATTACTTTCGGGGACAATGTACATTTGCAAATATAGTTTTCTAGTATATGTATTATATCTGTTGAGTTGTGTTGCGTTGTGTTGCTCTATAAAGCTATTTCACGCAACACAACTCAACAGATATAATACATACACTAGAAAATTATATATTTGTAGATTGATGTCTCTGAAATGAACGATATACATTTGAAAATGTATGTACATTTAATACAAATGTGTATAAATCGCTCTATAGAGCGATTTCAGGTGATTTTCTTAATTATGAATATCGTAATTAAAACGCGATTTATAATATTTTAACTGTAGAACAGTTAAATATTAAATATAAGTGAGATATTGAAGGTAAAATTGGAAACACAAAAAAAGTATAGGCAATAAAAATAGGGAATAAGAACCCGGTAAAAAATTTTTTATGCATGATTTGTATAAATATATATAAACATACATAAATATGTATAATATTCATAAACATATATAATCGTATACAGAGTGTCCCATTTTAATGTTCCATTCCAAACAACTTTCTTATTTTTGATCTTAGAAAAAAATGTTTTAGACAAAAGTTGTATAACTTTGAGAGGGGCATAAGATGATATCATTAATTTGATCTTGAATAGTTGCCTAATTTGAACTTGAAAGTTAGTTCAATTTTTTAAATGGAACTCCCTACTTTTTATTGCATATTCTTGTAGATCATCTTGATGTTTTTCCAAAACATTAAATTAAGTTTATTTTCATTAAGTATGTTTCGAGTTATAAGGCTTGCAAGTTACCACCGCCGGCATTAGCATTAATCAAGATGTCTGACTGACGGCTAAAATCTTTTGAATGTTGTTGATCATGATGATGATCTGGATAACATTTGTTAAGATCAAGGCCATTGGAGGTTGTGCCTCTTATTTCATTTTTACATAGAAATGTAATTTTTAGTGCAAAAATGAAAATAAGATTTTTTTACATTTCTTCAAACTTGATTTTTTCTAAAACAAATAGTGTGATAATTACTCTTTTAATTGTTTTCAACATTATTATTTTTATTACACTAAAAGTAATTTTACAAAAGAAAGGAGGAATGAATATGTATGGACATATTTAATATATAATTATACATCTATATAAATATTTTCCTGCATTCGGTTACGCAGTGATTAGCGTAGAAATATTATTTTATTCTTGTTGTTCACTGAGTGTTAAGATACTCTCTGCCTAACCACTGCGTAAACGAATGCACCTTTTATGTATGTTCATACATATTTATACATACTCATGCATAAAACATTTTTGATCGGAAAATATCAGCCTATCAGAAATTTTACATTCCAATATACATGATTTCTGATAGATTGGAATTTCTTATTCCCTATTTCTATGGCTTTTTATTGTTTATTCGCTGTTAATAGTGTATTCTTTTAGATTATCCAATTAGCATTTTAGATCTGGAAGAATACATCAATAGCAGCGAGTGCTCACTCAACTGTTGAGTCCATTGAACTCAACTTGTGTTTCTAACTTTATCCGTAAGAATTACATGCGACAGATGAAATGCTATTAAAGACTACTGATCTTATAAAAATTCTTTCGTAAAAAAAAATTCGTTACTGTAAAAATTTGAGTCATTAAAAGTAAGGAACTGATAATATAATACTAATTTTATGATTTATTAGTATCTTGATGTATGGTATTGATTGCCTTCAGCAGACTCGACTGTTGCGGAGCAGATCCGTGAGCGCTCGCCGCTATTGGTGTATTCTTCTAGATTATCCAATAGCGGCACTGAACGCGATCATATAGTAGGATCTTAAATCATAGAAAATTGACCAATCATGGCCGATTATTCTTCTGATATTGATCTATGATTGGTTAATTTTCTACGACTTAAAACCTTACAACCGCTATGACTTCTATTGTAGACCCCGCATAAAGTGAATGGTTGAAATCCATTTTCTACATTCTACTTTCTTATCGCTTACAGACTTACTCTATGTCCCATTATAATAGGAAATGAACTAGGAAGGAACTCCGCACAATAAAAAAAACAGGGAACGGAAAACAGAGAATAAGAATTTCAACCTATCAGAAACTGTATATTCTATAATACATGATTTCTGATAGGTTGAAATTCGTATTCTCTGTTCTCTGTTCCGAGTTCCTTTTATTGTGCGGAGCCCCTTACTCTCGACGTGTCTTACAGCCTCAGACCAATATAATGCGAGATTTACAACAGAAGTGTCATTGAAGAGTCTTAAATCGTAGAAAATTAACCAATCACAGTCGAATATAATGGCCATTCTACAATAAGCCATTAATCATAAATCAGAAACCAGAAGTAAAAAATTGACGACTGAGATTGATCAATTTTCAGTTTCTCACTTCTGATTTATGATTGATGGCTTATTGTAGAATGGTCATGAGAAGAACAATCGACTGAATTCGGCGCGTGTCTTTGATCGGTACGGACGTGTCTGCGTTTAGTGTCGCGTCGTGTGTTGCATCTCTTTTCAGAGCGATCTGTGTCTTTTGAGTCATTAATTGACTCGCATTCTCATTTATCTCCTTTCTATTTGCGCCTAACTCTACTTGCCCATACTTTTATCGGTATTTTGGGAAACTATGAGTGTGCCTCCCATGGGAGGCAGGCCGGGGGATTCAGTGGGTCTCCCTCTCCCCCTCCCCTGGTTTCTACAAACAGCGTCACCCTCACTAGTGTTTCAATCGAACATTTTGATTCGCTAAAGAAATACTTGCTGGGGCAACGAACGACACGTATGAGCAGATGGACGTTACAATTGATCGCGTTGCCAAAAGAGCCAATGAGAGCTTGGTGCTTGAGCGCGAATACGAATATGCCAAACGCCTTAATGGACCGGGCCTGAGTCCGGACAAAGCTACTTCTGTCTCTGTCTCTGTCCCTCTATCTGACAGTTCGACACGTGCTCAACAAGCTTCTCACAACCTCTCTGGCAACAGGTATGGTCCGACGGATCGCGCACCTTTTATTGTCCATATGCAGGGGAGCAGTGATTGCATAACCGATAGCGCGTTCGAAGTTTTAATGAAGAGATAAGTCGCTAAAGTTGTGCGCTCGGACATAGTATTTATGAAAAAGGTCTCGCGTGGCAAAATTTCGGATGAAATGCGCACTTATGAAGCAGCCAATAACCTTGTGACTAACCCTGATCTCATCAAGGCAGGACTCAATCTTTATTCCTACATTTAAGATAATGCGCTCAGGTATAATAAGAGGCGTTCCGACTTCTGTAATGGATCAAAAACTTAAATTAAATCTTAAATCTTCTTGTCATGTAACCGAATGAAATTAAAATTATTTGACTTAATAGGCGCGTTGTTAAGAAAAGCGGTGTCGAATACACCCCTTCCACTTCAGTTA
>NW_011627009.1:25645-42333 GCF_000204515.1 Acromyrmex echinatior | reverse complement strand
TTTTTAAACTGGGCGGACACATAACTCGAATAAATCTTTACAGTAATAAGAATAAATCTTGACAGTATATTCAGAATACCTTTCTCTATGGAAGTGCGTAGGGTTTTTTTTTATATTACATGGTTTTTTTATCAACAATTTTATGGCGTTTTTTTTTGTTAAATTTGCAAGTTTTCCTTAAAACGTGCACCATTTTGCGAAAAATTAATATATCGAAAAAATCCTACGTACTTCCATAGCTATTCATATATAGAACCTAAAAAACTGTCATTTTTTGTTCCAGGTCAAAAATTAAGGACTCTAGATGTCCGCCCATGGTCCCTCCTTCAAAAATAGGCGCCATCGCACAAGTGCGGCACAGCCGCCATTTTGTACCAAAAATGTATGAAAAAATTCTTATTTGTATTTCATTCATAATATTATAATGCTTATTTTACAAATTTTTGATTGATCATTTCATTGAGCCAAAAAAAATTCCCGAAAATATATTTACTTTTTCGTGCTCTACTGTGGTTTCCCCCCTTAAAATTTCGGAACATAGGAGTCACAAATTACAAGGAACGCGTCAATTTAAATGCCTTAGATTTGAATTAAATCGATAAATAAACATATTTCATGGATACCCTGTCAATAGTATAATAATGCTGTGGGAATTCTAACTCGGGAATTCCAAGGGAAATGCGAGACGCGGGGGATTCTTCGGAGGTGGGGGTATGATGTCATGCGGAGTGACAGTAAGACATCACGGATTTTGGGGACTGCACGTACAAGACAACAAAAAACATTACAAAAAAAAGAATATTGCTATGAACCAAAAACAATATGAAAAACAAATAGTTGTAAAATGAAAAGTGTTACAAAGGCTATTCGCTGGTATATGCTCCAACTGTTTTTCGGCCAAGATATGGAATGTAATTTTTAATGTAATTTTTTTAGAAACAACATTTATTAATTATTTTAAATAAATACGACCAAGTTTCATAATTAATTGAGTGCCAACATCTGGCTGCTATCGAAATCGATGAATATTAAAACGCAATGTCTCCCTCCCTTAATAAAAGAGTCTCGATCGTTTATCCTTTTTTTTTTAAAGGAGATATGACAATCGAGTGATAAACGACTGCGCTATCCGACTACTGAGCGATGACGACAAGTGGTTGAGTTTTAACAACTATAATAGAAAGGAACAAGTTCCATTTGTCGTTTACGCTGATCTAGAATGCTCCTCGAGAAAACTGATAGCGATCAGGAAGCATCTACGCGCACGTATCAACATCATCAAGTATTTATTTAATATAGGATACTATGTGCGCTATTCGTACGATTCGCTATCAAAATATCGATTTCGTCGCAATCCGGATTGCGTTTCATGGTTCGACGAAAAATTGAGAAGTTTAGCACATTACGTAAAAAAAAATTTTAGCAGCTAATCCCCATGAAAACTTTATGAAGCGCAGAGGGAGACATTGCGTAGCGTGACGCATTGTTACGTGTGCGAAAAGCCTTTCGCGCTAGACGATAATTGAGTAAGCGATCATTGCCATTTAACCAGTCGTTACAGGGATCCCGCGCATTCAAAATGCAATTTAAATTATAAAAACTCATATTTTACTCCTATAATTTTCCACAATTTTTCAGGCTATGACTCACATTTTATTATCAAAGAAATAGCTACAGTATATGAAGGTAGTATAGATTTATTACCAATAACAAAAGAAAAATATATATCATTTACAAAAAATGTTAAAGATACCGCTGGAAGATCAGATTCGCGAAATAACATAAAATTACGGTTCATTGATTCTTATAAATTTTTAAGTACCAGTCTCGATAAAGTATCCTTCCTCAATAAAACTGAACTTCGAATGAATTACAACAATGAATTTCAAAATTTGTCCGAAAAAGACTTCGAGTTCCTGACACGAAAAGGGATTTTTCCATACGAATACATTGATTGTGCAAGCTGCAGGATATGCATTTATCACGCGCGAATCATTCTACAGTTCCTTGATACTATATCCGAAAACGATTACGCACGCCGTGAAAGTATGGCAAGTTTTCTGTTCAAACCTTGAGTGAATACAACAATCTATATTTAAAAATGGACGTGTTTCTGTTAGCCGACATATTTGAAAATTTTCGCGATAAATGTATTGGAAGTTACTTGTTTCGATCCTGCGTATTATTATACTTTATCAGGTTTTACGTGGAACGCTATGCTGAAATATACACGCATAAATTTCGAATTACTCCATATTGATATCGATATGGTGATGTTTATTGAGCGCGGTATACGCGACAGTCTTAGTCAATGTTCCAGCAGGTACGCGCGAGACAATAATAAATATATGCAGTCGTATGACCTGTCGCAACCTTCTACGTACTTCGATGTAAATAATCTATATGAATAGGTGATGTGTCAACCATTGCTATTTCCCAAATTTCGATGGGTCGAAAACGTCTTGGACTTTGACGTTAACGCGATTGCTCAAGATTCGTTCGCAGGTTATGTTCTTGAAGTCGACTTAGAATATCTGGACCATTTGCACGACGAGCACGTTGACCTGCCATTCTGTCCAATGCGTGATAAACCACCTGGCAAGCAGCAGGATAAACTTTTAACGACTGTGTATGACAAAAAACGTTACGCACATTATACATTATCGCAACTTGCAGCAGTGTATACGTCACGGTCTTCATGTTACAAAGATTCATCGCGTATTGCAATTTGCACAATCACTATGATTTCGCGATTACATAGAATTTGTGTATACTTGATATATCGAAGGTCTGTTTGTATGAATTTCACCACGAGTATATGTTACCACTGTATCGCAAAAAATATGAAATTATGTACACAGACACTGATAGCCTCATCGCATCGAGTGTGATAACGTTTATGAACAAATGAAGCGCGATATCACTAGATTAGACACGAGTGATTATTCTATCGATATTGTGTATAGTATACCACTTGCGAAAAAAGTGCCAGGCTTAATGAAAGATAAAAATAATGGCGCAATAATGACTGAATTCGTTGGACTCAGAGCGAAAATGTATGCGTTGAGAGTAGATGGTAAAAAGGACACTAAAAGGGTATCAAAGTAACATCATAGCGCGAACTATAACATTCGATGATTACACCCGATGTTTAAATGAAATTGAAATGACGCGTCAATAGTCATGTATAAGATCAAAATTACATTAAGTATATACGATATACGAAAATCGCTCTGTCCGTACGACGACATGATACGTCATACGAATTCAACCAAAACATTACCATGGGGACATTATCGAATACCTTTATAAAAAAAGTTGTGTAATTGTATATTATTGAAATGTATTATATTATTGAAATGTATAACCCTAAATAATTATTGTATATAGTATTACATTTATAGTAAAAAGTAAAGATTTTTTTATATATTAAATTGAAAAAGATGGATATAAATAATAAACATTTTATACATCTTATGAATTTCATATATTTTTTATATATATTTTTATGTTTAAAATAAATACATTTTTAATGAAAATACAGTTTGTATGAATTAAACTATATTATCCTTGTGTATCCAAGAATTGTGCGATGCATCGAAGCCTAACCATTTTATGTAAACCTCGTCTCCTCTCCTGCGCAATATTTTCTCCACGAGACGTCCGGATAAGCTGCGAAATGTAACTCATATTTACAGAACGCTCCAGAGATAGATTTTCCGCGGTCCGCAGTAGATAGGTTATGGGATCAGTATGTAATTTTAAACACCTCAGTGGTTTAATTTGATGTCCTTCTCGAAGACGGTTTTATATTTGCTCACATGTACCGAATCAGCTATTTTGAATTTCGTCAGATCTTTACGTTGCTGTATATCGTGTCCAAGTGTTTTTGAACGATCGCGGGAGCAACGTCGACGGGTCGTTGTTCGACATATCAATCGTTCGCTTGCGCGTGTTATAATCTGATATAAGCTGCGATAGCGCATTAATCCACTCATAATTTTCGTTAAGTGTAAATATCTTCCACATATCGTTTTTTAATGTGCGATTGAATCGCTCGACGACTGATGCCTTCATTAATAAGTTGAATAATGATTGATGTTGTGTTTTTTCAAGAGCCGTTGCACGTCAACGTTGTAAAATTCTTTTCCCATATCAATCTATAGATTTTTTGGACATCTCTTTCGAATTATCTCAACGATTCAGCTTCAGCCATCTCGCTTCCACCTTTACTCTTGAGCGGTATGGCCCACGTGTTTGCTCAATATATCGATGACGGTGAATATGTAGTGATGATCTCTATTGAAACGTGAGTATGGATGCATCTCGACGATGTCAGCCTGCCACAGATAATTATATCCTCGGACTATGACGCGCTTTCGCGAAAAATTTCTTTTCGCTGGTACGTATAATTCCTCCGAGAGACGAGCCGACGTCTCTCGGAGCTAATTTTTTTCTCTCTTTTCATTGAATTTCTTTTTCATGATTCGGCGCGTAATACGCACGATACAAGAAACAAAAAAAATTTTTTTCTTAATGACAACTCGACTGACCCATTTCATGCATACGCAATTTAATTTATAATGAGATCGGTTTCCTGAAGTTCCTCGATGATCGACAGCATCTCGTTATCTTGAGCGTTGTTGCCCACTCGGTGTGAAACGTCGAGTAATCGTAGACGATCCACTAGCTCGTTAGGATCGTCCCAACGTAATCATACACGTAATCAATCGCGCTATCGTTCAGCGCCATTGCGTGAGATAATCCCTTTCCATATTTCTTCTGTTTCTTGATCGACATCAACGATGCGATTACATGTTTGTACTTGTATCCCCGTTGTTCAACCCTGCGAATGATGCTTGCGTTTGTGCGCGTTCGTCTCTAGTAGCATCCTCTTGTACTTATATATATCATCTTCCGTGTAAAGGAGATCGTCAGGAATTCTCTTGAAAATCAACTCGTAAAGATCACATATACCAGCGTATCGTACGTCATCGATAATTATGTTGTCCGTCTCATGCACATCGAAAAGTTTATTGCCAAACATCCATCCTTGTGTAAGTAAACACCATATACGTCATCTATATCGCCCTCTTTTCCTCGCGCTCTCCGCAGGATAGCCTCGACGTACTTTTAACCCAGCGGGCCCAAGCCGGCTCGCGACGCCTCTCGGCCTTCCGACGTTTGCAACCGATTTTGAACCTTCGTCGCTAGAGAGTCGTTCATCATTTCGAAAACGTTCTCGGACGACTCTACGTATGATTTTCGTACTCGGTATGGAGGTTATCGGCTGTATACGATCGTGCGATCGATTATCGAATTTACGCAAAGACGTAGAGGGTTCGAATGTTACGCTATTTTTCTTACCCTTTTCTTCGTTCTCTTCCTGCTCCTGCTCCTTCTCCTTCTCTTCCTTCCTCTCGCGCTTAGTGATAGAGACTGCGTCATTGTAGCGCAACTCTCTTTATCGCACACACGACGGGGCTGTGAACGATCTGTCGTAGCGGTTTGATAATAGGCTTAAAATGTCTGTCCAATGCAATGTCCTCCTCGATTCTACCGGTCTTTAGAGCGCGATATTTCTTGCGGATCGCTCGTCTTCTCGATTTCCTTCGCGATTTTTTCACACTTGCACACATTAATCCACGTTCGTCTCTAGCGAAGTATCGACAACGATTGCCCACGTTATGGTATCGAAGTCGTTAAATTCTTTTCTCCCGTCACTGTCCTTGTCTATCATTAGAAATAGAATATTTTTGTCACCAACAGTCACAATGCGCAAAATTCATCGTACGACATATCGGTATTCACGTGATCATTGTAAATATGTTTCAAGTTGGTACCATCCTGTTTAAACAGGATTGGCAGATTCGCATTGTCGTATAGCAGATGTTTAGGTATCCTCGCATACGACAGAGATAGAAGCAATCGTGGTGACGCATCAAGAAGTATTCTCTCACCGTATCCCGCTTGTTACATGCCACGTCATCAAAGATAAAAATAGAATTTGGGCGCGCCTCTCTCAGTGGAACAATGTCGCTGTTGTTGGAGAACGTAAAGTCGATTTCGTCAATAGACGTAAACAAACTTTCGAGATACTTTGTTGCAGCGATTTTGAACACACGTTATCGAAACGTACGCCGTTCGGACTCTCGAGCAAGCTTATAAGAACGTTGTTTTACTACAATTCGGGCCGCAAATAATCGTACAGTACTTGGCAGCATTTCGTCGTGCTTGCGCTTCTCCACGCCGCCTCCCATCATTTGCGATTTTGCGTCGCAATTCGTGACGCATACTATTAGCGATTGCCATACGAATTTCATGCTCATACTACGGATTGTGCGCTCTCGACCGCCTATTTAAAGGCATGCGAATCTGTGAGTCGCACAGTAACAAAATGTATTTCGCGCTATCATCCTTTCGACATTCAGGACTTGAGTGCTGAGCAGTTGCAGTATGTACAGAAGATCGTACTCTTACGCATGTACGATGATTATGTCCACCGTTTGTAGGACACAGAAGCATACGAAACACGTGAAAGCGGATCCGGAGGAACCTATCGTTGCTGCGATGAACACTACAATCAGTCGCAGCAGTGGACGCATTGACGGTCCGGCACTGAAGATAAAGGAATGTAATGAATATCGGCGTCGCGCGGCGGTCTGCTAAATCGAGTGATAAACGCGCTTCCTTTTGAGTTACATATCCCAGGCTACCAGTTTTGCGATCCAGGCACTCGGATTACGAAGCAATTAGGAAAAGGTGACACTAGCATAAATCCGCTGGATGCGGCGTGCCGAGAACACAACATTGTGTATTTTCGGAGCAACGATAGACACGCGGCGGAGAAGGCGCTCGCCGATAAAGCGCTAGGTCGCGTCACAGCGAAAGATTCGACTCTGAG
This sequence comes from Acromyrmex echinatior, assembly GCF_000204515.1. The sequence continues at coordinate 35,429 of NW_011627009.1, read as the reverse complement.
CGAGAGAGCCGCCATTGCTACTGTCTGAGCAGCGATGAAAGCCAAGACCAAGATCGGCATGGGAATGAAGAAGATCGAAGAATCGAAGAAGAAGACGACAAGGAAAAAGATAACGAAAAAGCGAACACTACCAATGGCGAAGCGGCGCGTTCCTGCCAATGTTGGGCGCGCTTGGGTCTTTGGTTGGCGAAGCGGCCAGCGTGGCGAAAGCTGTAAACGATAGCAAAACCGCGCGAAGTCAGCTCGAGGAGCTGCAATGTCACGATCGCGCTATGCGAAGGGCCGCGGACTGTATCTCGCTCCGCACAAATACGGAAGCGGACTGTATCTCAACCTCTATAAACGCGGACAGGGTGTAGCAGCGAAGAAAAAAAACGCCAAAGAGATGATAAAAATGCCCTCGGGTGCAACTAGCAACGTGCAATTGGATGTGTTCGCGAGACGTATGTGCGTACCGTACTTTAGAGGTATTTTCATGCGTAACGCTTTACCGACGAGCGATGCGCGTCGAAATGAAAGCGATATCGTCAATCTGGATGCGACAGGGCCAGATACTCATTCTGTAACGCGAAGAAGAACAACCGCGTGTACTTTGACAGTTTCATTTTAATTCTTCGGTAGTTGTTCGATTGCCTAAGGAACTGTGATATTTCGGAAACTCTGTTACGACGATAGAGTACATCCTATCAGACGTACAATCAGAACTTCTGTGGACAGATGGGTTTCTATGAACGATCGATGCGCACGAAATTATAAAACCTGACGAGGTGCCACGAAATCTCAGTATACATCAAACGCTTTTTCCGTAATGTCCTTGACACTTACGTTGAGTGGGAGGAGCAGTGTCCTCCCGGCAAACTACTTTCCTGCCATAGAGTTGTGTGACGATGACTACGAGGGATAGCTCTGATGATCTTTGAAACTTATCACACAGAACGTGAACAAATCGAACAATAAATTTTATTTTGGCAAGGACGACGCGAAAATTACAATTCCCAAGGGTTCGTACGAAGTGCGAGACATAAACGAATTTGAAATGTGCGATTTTATGGAAACGCCCACGCCGTGACGCACTTGAAATCGTTGACATAATATGTGATAACAATAGCAACAATGACACCAATGATGGTAAGGATGGAGAATACCCGATAACGCTCCGCGCAAATTACAACATGATGAGATGTGAGATTAGATGCGCCTACAGAATTAACAAGTCCAACAGCGTCGGATCGCTGGTAGGATTCTCGTCAAAGCGTATATTGCGACCACGAAGATGAAACGAATCGGATGTATCAATCAATATAATGAACGTAAACGCTATCCGCATAGAGTGTAATGTAATCGCGGGCGCGTACAGCAATGACAAAGGTGCATACACAATGCACGAATTTTCATCGAGCATGCCGCCGGGATATAAAATATTGGTAAGGCCTGCGCAAATCATTTACTTGCCGATCATCGTACGGATCATTACAGATCGATACGCGTTGTCGATCAAAACACACGATTGCACGATTTTCAAAGAGAAGAGATCACCGTCAGATTATAAATTCGACGACGATAGCGATAGCGCGAGCGTGGAATGCTCGTGTTGAATGGAGCGGAGTGCACGTAGAGAGATAACGCATTCTTTACTAGGCCGATAACGTCACCGCTCGACAACATTCACTCATCCAGCTGCATCTGAAAGATGAAGCTCAGCCGTCGAACGTTAAATTTTTTTAATCTTTGGGGTTCACGGTACGCAACTTTCGAGATGACTGATATTCTAAACATCCGAACTTCGACGATCGCATCGTAAAGTTTGAGACTCACACGTACAATCAGTTTGCCAATACAACGTTTGAGTACAACGATAAGATAAGAATACCTATACATCAACAGGATTTATACACGCTGCTATGCTGAAAGCTTTCTATATGTTGAAAGAAAACTGAGGAACAGAGAGAGGTCAGCGGTATTGGCAAATAATTGCGTTGTGCTTATATTTGATGAAATTCGATACGAACTCAACAGTGTGGAGATTGATCGCAACAGAAACGTTGGAGTTACCAATACCATCAAGAACTACTTGTCGCTGACATATGAAATCAAACCTTTGATTGTGCTGAACGCTGGATAGAACGCTAGACCCGACACAAAGGAAGGACATTTTATTTATTGCGTACCGCTCAACATGCTGTTGGACTTTTGCGAGAATTACAAATGCGTGGTCGTCAACGCTCGTCATGAGATGATATTGATAAGATCGCGCAACAATAACAATTGTCTGATTGGAGATCTAGCGACAAATCCGATACTTGAATTATTCAAAGTGCAATGGCGAATGCACTTTGTTATTGAGCGAGATAAAGAGATGTCGATGCTACGAACATTGGAAAGCGGTCGTTATCTGAGAATGAGTTTTCGCTCGTGGGATTTGTACGAATATCCTCTATTACAAATACGACATTCATGGGCCGTCAAACGGTTACTCAGCTCGAGAAACCGTGATACGTTCTTTGCTCTGCAGACCGGTCGAAAGAACAACATATTTCAAGCTGACGAAATCGACTGCGAAACGCTACTCAATGTGCTCTCATTTCTTGAGAAAGGATTTTTTGCTGTCATTGACTGCTCGCGATAAAACGAATCCGTTATGAGCGCCACCATGGATATATGCATAGACTTTGACAACAAAGAGAATGTGCTTGCAAATACTACAGCCTATTGTTTCATCATACACGATCGCGTAGTTCAGTATAATCCGTTAACCAACGTTATGCGCAAAATCACTTAACTGCATTCTCCAACACTATAAAATACGATTCATCGAAATTGATAACATCGAAATATGTAATAGGAGTTTCCATTTAAGATTTCAAGGTTGACCTTCACGGTGTCCTTCAAGGTCACATGAAAGTCATTTCAGTGTAACCACAAATATATTAATCATTTTTTCCCGTATGAGCTCTAATATTATACACAGAGTATACGATATTACAGATTCACAGCAAGGATGACTGTCAAATATAACCTGCACTGTCGTGGCCTGTGTAGTATTATGTGTAGAAATTGTCGCCATAAATCCGCAATGTTACGCACTCTGTGTATCATATCGGAGTTTTTGTTTGGGAGGTAATAACTTATGTACATCACCTCGGTGCGTGCTTTTCAAAGATATCACTTGCCAAGATAGGTGACTAGCAGTTGGTGAGTCTCCCATGTTAGATAATTTTTCAATATTGCGCGTTAAATTTAAACGAATTAGTTCATTGCGTTGAATATTGAATAAGATACCAAAAGTAAATTACTAATATGTAATTACGGATAGAAAAGTATTTAAAAAATTCAAAAACTTGATTGGACATCATTTCAATGAATAATTTTCAACATTTTTCAATAATTTTTCGTTTGCTGGGTAATTTAATTGCGTTTATAGTCCGGAAAAAACAATTCGGCGCGCAATTCGAAAGACTACAATATGATGTATATGCAAGTATTATACATATATGGTATATATAATAATTCAAGATTGAATTATTTAAGCAATAAAGATCCAGCTTCGACTATTGTAGGCCTTTTAATTTCTAGTATTGATTGTGCTCTCACATATGTGATCTAATATAAAGATTTTCAATATTGAGTTAATATAATCGTGCCGAAAATTGTCGCAATGACGTCAGGTGGGGTCAGGTGACTGCTGGGCGCGGTCCGCCGCCGGTCCTCGCCACCACTACCACCAGGCATGGTCCTTATCGCACCCTATACTTACCATGTATACATACCATTAATACTTATCATTTTTCCTCTTATGTGTCGTCATCTTATTTTTCTAGCATGTGGAATATTTTATTTATTTATTATATTATATTATATTTTATTTTTTATTTCATTTTAACGATTCGAAGAGTGCAAACGCACTATGCAATAAGCGCGGTTTGTCGGGCCCGATGTCGCGCGTAATACGATACTGCAGAGATAAGGTAAAAAAAAGGAAGAAATAATTACGGACATTGAAATATTTTTATTTTTATTTAGTTTCATATAATGCATTATATTATATAATACAATGTTATCTCTCTACAGCGTACACTTATCAATTCGCATTCAATATATGAATTTTTATCAAAAAATTTATAACATCTCAAAATATTTATAACATCATATTTATTATTTATACAGTTTTGACGTAAATAAGTCACGAAATATTTAAACTTTTCACTATTCATGTATTGGCATAGTTCACAATATACGTGTTCTACACATTGTTCAAATTCGAGCATGAAGAGCACGATCGATGGTTTCATATATAAACACTTATCACATAATGATAATTTCACATTGTCCACATCGCGTAATTTAACAAATTCAATTTGAAGCTCCTGAATCATTAACGATAATGGAGTAATCGACTGCACCAATCGCTCAATATCGTCCGTTTTTTGATGAATAACGTCCACGTAACATGAGGCAGGACGATGCGGTTACTTCGGATGTCGCCAATGGCTATTTCCACGTAGAAAATAGATCCCAATCTCTAGAAATTTATATGCTGTCGATGTCAATGCGAATATTCTTCTCAAAATTATACGAGAAGACGTGTTATAATGAAGAAGAACAAACAAATAAGCAATATACAGAGAAAAATTTTTTGTAAACAAATGTAATTGAAATACTTACTTGCTCTACTCGTATTGAACGTATGAATCCATAGCGCTGGAGATCACTGCAAAACAAATCTGAGCAACTGATGCAGTATCGACTCGTAAAAATTTCTGATACTATACAGTTGCTATCTTTTCAATTATAATCCTTATGCCCATCATATAGCACCGGTGATGACATTAATATAATCTAACACCGCAAATTGCATCAAATTTGCAAGTTTCAACGTGACTTTGTTAGCACAATATAAGAAATTTATTTCAAGAATATTTAACATGTTTCGCAATAACAATGTTTAATGTAATATAATATGATACAAATGCGACATTGCCAAATAATATATAATGTGATATAATTCAGATGCGATGTCGCCAAATAAGGCAACATTTGTTAGTTGCTTTGTTAGCTAATTTAAGATTTTTTAACCTTATAAACTCAACTGCTTAAATGAAATCTGTCTTTATCAATGTTTTTATTCTGTGTTAACGATTAAACATGTTTTACATTTAATTATTATTATAAAGAGTTAAGATTTTAATTTTTCTGATTTTGTTAATTAAAGCATTTAAAAAGAATATTACAAATTATTATATAATATTTAAGATGAAAGTAATAAAAATATGAAATGATGATTTGATTAACATACACATGTTTTCATGTTTTTAATAATATGTAATCTCATTAAACAATTTTCATGATTCAACTTATCCTTCGAAAATGCACTACATGCCACTTGCATCCTTGTAATTAATGTAATCTTTTTCTTATTTACGAGATACATCAAAGATTTATAAGTACTCAATTTTATTAAGCCAGATGAACATGCAATGTTTTAAAGCATTTACCATTAATCCATCTATAATTGTGTGAAGATTTATAATAATTTAAAGAAGAAGTGTCACAATACACACTAGCCTCACTCAACCCTACATCGAGACTTCGTAGATGATAACAATACTTCTTTTACCAAATTGCAGTTTACGCTATCACATAATGCTTCACATTAATATATATCAACTTACTTATATATAATACATAAACGTACTTACAATTTTCTTATCAGTTGACGCTCGTCTGCAATGTTAACGTCAATGGAAAAAGATTTTGATATATGATACAACGTTTGTTATTATTTTATGTATGTTATCGGTTATTTTGTCAGATTATCGTCAGATTATTTTGTCTATCAGACAATAGCAATAAATGTATTTGTATCTTGCAACATCTAACAAATCACTAATACATTCCATTATTATACGACTCACTAATAGCTATCTGACTGACCTACTGACTTGGAAATGACTGACAGCGGGGGCTGCGCGATATTTTATAGTAAAGATGTTCGTTGGAACATGATATCATTCCAAGGAAAAGAACAATGCCTCGGTCAAAAGTTTACACCTCAGCCGAAAAGTATATCACATGATCAAATGATATCACTAAAACATTCAGCATTTATCAGTCACAATTAGGTCATCAATTATAATTATTATAGATTATCACAATAAATATCAGCGATAAAATGTACAATGACTCGAGTAAAATCGTATACATCAGCCAAAAAATATTAGATGTACAAATAAGTTTTAAAACGTTTTTTAACGTGTAATTTAAATTTAGAATTTAAATATTTTCGCGCTCTTTTGATATGTAGTGGCGCTTAATGTGTACTATTAAAAAACATAATTGACTTCACAAAATTGGAAACTTAAAAATTAACTTCAAAATTAAATGGTTTTAAAATGGCGAGCGACAAGCAATTTATTCGACACTGCATTCGATACGAATTTCATCAAGGAAAAAGCGCTGCTAAAACATGTGAATCAATTTGTTTTGTTCTTGGAGTCAATGTTGTATCCAAAAGTACGTGTGAGTTTTGGCGATTTAAAGAGGATGATTTTGATGTTAGCGATAGAGAACGTAGTGGTGCTCCTCAGAAGGTTACAAACAATGAATTGCAAGCACTACTCGATCAAAACTCATGTCAAACACAAAACGAACTTGCACAGCAACTTGGAGTAACTCAAGATATTTCAATTCGTTTACGGCAGATGGGAAAGATTCTGAAGGAAGAAAAGTGAGTGCCGCATGCATTAAGTGAAAAAAAACAAAAATGTCTTGAGAAGTGTTTGCATCTGTACAATAAACAGCATAGAAAATATTTTTTGTGGAAAATCGTGACTGGTGATGAAAAGTGGATTTTTTACGATAATCCTAAAAAGAAAAAACATTATGTGGATCCAGGACAACCCACTACATCAACCAAAACGCAATATCCACAGCAGTAAAGTTATGCTATGCATCTGGTGGGACATGAAGGGTGTGCTATATTATGAACTGCTCCATCCGAATGAAACGGTTAACAGTGATCGCTACAGTCAACAATTGATCCGTTTAAATCAAGAAATCGAACGAAATCCATTTACTGGCAAAGGAAAACGTCCTGTGAAATTGCTTCATGACAACGCTAGGCCTCATGTTGGTAAACCTGTAAAGGAAACGTTGCTAGCTCTTGGTTGGGAAGTTCTGCCGCACCCGGCGTATAGCCCCTTCTGATTATCATTTATTCCGGTCAATGCAAAACGTCTTGTCCGGTGTACACTTTCGAGCATTTGAAGAAGTGCGAAAATGGGTGGATAATTTCATCGCATCAAAAGACGAAACCTTCTTCGCTTCTGGAATTCGCAAGCTGCCCGAAAGATGGCTAAAGGTCATAGATAATGATGGAGATTATTTTGATAATTAAGTGTGTTTTCGTTTCTAATAAATAAATATTAAATTTCATTAAAAACGCTTTAAAATTTATTTGTACACCTAATATATGAAAAGACGTCGCGCTAGAAAGAATTCACCTCAGCATTTTTATCACTTGCAGCGCTTCGCGTACCATTGAAGCGCAGTTAAACGTATATATCTATTGAACAATCAGACTAATACTTAACAGATATCAGACTAATATTTAATAGCTATAAACAGCTATCTATTTGACAATTATAAACAGCTTTTAAAGCTATCAGATCGTTATCGATCTATTTTCAACTCCATCTGCTATATATTTACTTAAATGTCTACTGGTCAGGGTAGCGGAAATAAAAAATATATTAATGTGAGATAACATGCAATGTTATGATTTCTGCAACGTTGCACGAACATATCATTGAAATATTGAAACTATTGCAGTTGTGTTGCGTAATGCCTCTGCAAAGTCCCTGCAAGATTGTAGCAATGTCAAAATGTTCCCTTCGGTCCACAAGAAACGTTTTTGAAATATTACGGAAATGTTTCTAAGACTTTTAGATTAGGTTGCAACAATATTCTTTTTAGTTTCATTTGCAATATTGCTGAAATATCAAAATATGTATATATGCAGGAATATTGTAAAATTAAAGAAATACTTTTATTAAATCACAATAGTTTCTTATTTTTATAAAATAGGTTTGTATTTTATATAACATTTCTATTATATGCTTCTATCATACAAGGTGCGTAACCAAAATCGGAACAAATTTCAATTCAAATTTTCCGCTATATTGCTCTCCCAGAGGTTATTGTTGGCGTCCGAGAAAGCCTAATGCTTCTAGTTAACAGTCATATTCTCAAAATGGCCGCGATGTTGAAACCAAGTGCGGAGTACAATCGAAGAGCGATCATCGAAGACTTTCACGCTGGACGTTCAGCAACGGAAGTAATTCGATTCTTTGAATACCCGAGATCAACCATTTACGTTGTGGCAAAATATATGGCTTTAGAAGAGTTCAACGTCAAATTCCAGTATGCCAGCGAGGAAGAGTCACTCGAAAGAATGCACCACGAGGACTCACGCAGTCGTTGAAAGGGCTGATTTTGGATGACCCAGGGCAATCATTGCTCGTTCTGATGGATGTAATGAAGCCGTGGATGGAAACTGTGACGTCCGGAAGGCCATATGTTTTTCAGCAAGACCTTGCATCGGCTCATACGAGTCATTTGATTCAAAATTCATTCTCAGACAACGTCGATATGTTTTGGTTCAAGGAATTCTGGCCTCCCAACAGTTCAAATTTAAATCCCTTGGATTACTACATATGGAGCATAATTGAAAGGGTTACAAACAAGTTTCGACATCCCAATTTGATGTCATTAAGGACCTCTATTGAGGCAGCATTCGTCGGCATGGCAGCATTTATCGGCTATATTACAGCGTGCGAACGCTTTAGACCGATGACGGCCTCTATTCTCGATAAGTGGTCAAAAGTCGCAGTATTCGATTCAGAAAGGTTATTATTGTTATCTAAAGGAATAAATGTACATTTCTGCAAAATTTCGGAATAATGCAATTATTAATTTTGTGTCTACATACGTTCTAATTTAGAAAGTTGACTATAATTGCCGATTGATCATTTTGACGCAAGTAGCATTCCTTGTATAATATATATTTATTCCTCAATGTTTTGAATGTTTCATAATTAAAATGTCCATGAAATATGTCTTAATTAATCGTAATCCGCAAGGAAGATAGATTTGTTTTTAAAAGTACGATTTAAAGCATGCAATATTTAATAAACACATGTATCAACATTAAACTATGTATCAATAAAAAATTTTCCGAACTTTCACAACGGAATCCGATTTTATAAATACTATTGTACTTCTATATTGATTGACTTTCGTATGTGCTGCCACCAGCTGCCCATTTCGATCCCAGGAAATAATAGGGGGCCAGGAGACCAGAAAAAGTGGTCAAAAGTGCTCCAATTGTTATTAAATTGAATATTCAGGTTTTTGAGGTCGCTGATTTCGAATCTGAACTTAAAATTTAGAAATTCAAAATGGCGGATCTAAAATGGCAGAATAAAATGTTAAAACAAATGTCAAACGTCAACACATGGCGCATACTCCTGGCACATATCCATGCTCTCTCACACAATAATTTTTAAATCTTTAAAACAATTTTTTTTCTTAAATGTACTTACTTAAAACTGACGTTTTTATACATCTACGTATATTGAGTGTCAAGCAAATTAGTTTAAAATGTAAAATTATTTTTTTTTAAATGATATAAATTATTATAATGAACAATAATAAATTCATAAGTAAATAATAAAGTAAATAATAAAGTAAATAATAAACGCACGCACGCACGCACGCACGCACGCAC
>NW_011627009.1:3925-15260 GCF_000204515.1 Acromyrmex echinatior | reverse complement strand
CATAAAGTATCGTATTTAGAGTGACTAGTACTAATGCATTTTATTCTCTGCTAAAAAAGCGAATAGTGGTTAAAAAATTTTTTTCGTTCTCTTTTTCCAGAAAGGAAATGCTAGCGATGTTCGAGCCACCGTACGCATTATATAGCTTTAGTTTTTAATAAGTACGAAAACCGGTGTAATAAGATGTGAATAAAACATTTTTGTTCGCATTATTATGTATGTATTGTCTTTTACTTCCCATTCTTTGCATCAACGCGCCAGGAAAAACTATATTGAAAAAAACTGTGTCGTACAAAAGAAACTTGTACTCTATTGATTCTTCTATCCTTTCTTCACTCATAGCACGTTACGCTCTCCGTCGCGCGCTTTATCTTTCTTTAACATGCAAGCTTTTATTACCGATGCATTTTTGGAGAGAGAGCGGCGAGTGACGACAAAAAATAAGGATCGGGGCCCTATGTTTACGTAAGAGCCTGGACCTTTCCCCTTCCTTCCCCGCGTTAGATATCCCTGCGCCTACGAGTACTCCCCGCGCCCCGCGCTCCCCTCTAACCCCATGGGTTAAAACCCGCCTAGTATTAGTACTATCATATCCAGTATTTATTTTCTCGGATTCTCGGATTTGCAAAGAAAGAAAATTGAAAAAAATATTGCTTTCTGAAGAAGTGCGAAATCTGCTTGCAATTCCTATTATTGAAACAGACATCACAAATTCAGATTCCAATGACGATATCACTGCTTGTACAATCTGAGACACTTCTTCTTAACATAGAACTTTCTGATGAATAGGCAGAGGATAGGCAATAATTGATAAATGAAAAAATAGTAAAACTTAAAATCTACGTAGGCGCAGGCGCAGTTGGAAAGTTCAAACTTACTTTTATCATCTTAAAATTTCTGATTTTAGTTATTATAGCGATATTAGTTATTGTAGTTTTTTGACGCTTTAAGTTTATATACTTAAAGAAATAATTCTCTTTAAATACAATAATATGTAACACAATGTCATATAATGCATTTACTCGTCTCCATGGTGTTAGGTAAATGCAAAATGACAAAATTATAATAAATATATTTTCTTTTTAATATACGAAATGTGTTTCATTACTTCTCTAATAAGCAACCTCGAAAACTGCCTTATGATTTTTGCCAAAATCTTTTAACATTCGAATCCGCTTTTTAAATCCGCCATTTTCTTTTCAATAATTTTGATTTATAATCAACGACTTCTAAAATCACAGTATTCTCTTTCATCAAGATTTAACATTTTATTTTAACATTCTATTCCGCCATTTTGGATCCGCCATTTATAACTTCTAAATTTTGAATTCAGATTCAAAATTAGCGATCATAAAAGCCCCTAAGTAGCAAATTTGACAGCAATTGAAGCATTTTTAGCATTCTCGTCCATCATTTTGGATCTGCCATTTTGAATTTCGAAATTTTTAGTTCGAATTCGAAATCAGTTACCTCATAAAACCTTAGATACCGAGTTTTATGCCAATCTATCAACATTTTGAATTTTGGCCAAGATTTCGGGTCTGACCCACTGTGCGTCCGAGACTTGCGGCGGTGTGCGCGGCGCGAGCGAAATCCCCAACTCCTCGCGCGGCAAGCCATCGCAATGGCGAATATTCGGCGCTTCAGAAATTAATATTTCGAAAATCGGGAAATGATCAAAATCTTTTTGAGAACTCAATTTAGTTCGTTCTAAAGCGTACGCATGTACAGAAAAATGTTACATATGTGTATAAATACGACTTGTTTTAAATAAATAATGAATGTATTTTGAAGAAGTATTTGATAATTTTACCGATAACGTTCGTGAATAAGATAGAACGGATTAAACTGAGTCAAAAAGTCCTTTACCATTTGGTAATTTTCGTAATAGTTAACAAGATATTAATTATTAAAATATTAGTTTTCAAGAATTTTTTACTCAAGTACTATCAACTTTACAAAAAAAAATAGGAAGAGACAAAAATTGTTTATTTTGTTCTCATAAAGCTCTTTTTAAAATTTTTTAATAAATCAACCTTTTAGTCCTGTATTTTTTTATTAACAACTACATTTGCCAAAATGAGAAAATACGGTACTAAAAGATTCTGAAAAAATTCCTAGAACTTTATGAAAAGAAAATGAACAATATTTGTTTTTTGCTCTATTTCTGTAAAGTTAGTATGAATAAAAAATTCTTGAAAACCAATATTTTAATAATTAATATCTTGTTAATTATTGCGAAAATTACAAAAGGGTAAGGCCTTTTCGACTCAATTTAGTCCGCTTTATCTTATTCACGAACATTGTCGATAAAATTATCAAATATTTTAAAATAAATTTATTATTTATTTAAAATAAGTCATATTTATTACACACATATGTAACATTTTTTCTGTATGTACACGTGTATGCTTTAGAGCGAACTAAATTGAGTTCTCAAAAATATTTCGATCATTTCCCGATTTTCGAAATATTAATTTCTGAAGCGCCATCGTAATGGCTTGCGTGAGGAGTTGGGGATTGGCTGGCAGCAACCTGCGCCGCGCATATCGCCACAAGCCTCCATAGCTCGAACGGCGCGCTTGCCAGGCGCGCTATCCCCGCTCCCCACGGCCCGCGCGCCAAGCGATTAGTAGGCATAAACACTTCGCAGTAGAAGGTCGGGCAGGCGCGCGTATTCTGCTATCTTTAAGGATTAATATCTCGTTAACTATTAGGGAAACTTATAAAATGGTAAAGAACTTTTCGATTGAGTTTAGTCCGCTCTACCTGCCCATGTATATGGCGATTATTTGCAGACACCCTGTATAAACCTTTTTTAACTTTATAATATATTATATTAAAAATATAATTATATTATAAAAATAAATTTCTTTTTTCTCTTTTCTCTATCTGAACACTTCATTTATTTACTTATAAAGAACTAAATTGTGCGGGAATGCACCGCGTGGAAAGATTCGTGTGAGAGAACGGCACACGGTTGATATGCTACACGACAGTAAAGAGAATTCCGTTTCTTTGTAGTTTAATAAAAGAATTTTCTTTAATATGCACAGTTACAAATTCAGAAAATATAATTAATTAAATATTAGATTGACAGAATATTAAATGCGGTCACCTTTTCCAAATGATATTTTGGAATCGCGGTAATGGAAAATCTCGGCGATTTTCTCGGCACTTCTCGAAAAGATCTTTCTTAGCGGTTTTCACTAAGCGGTTAGCACGGCGATTTTTACGAAACGATATAGTAGCAAGATTATGACTCTAAGAACTCTGAGAACCTTTTAGACTCTAAAAAAGAGGACGGCGAGATCGAAGCATTTATTGCTTTCGGCCTGGGCTTTCTTCTTGGGAAAAATCCAATAAAATTTTGCCACAATCGTAATTATTACGTGGCATTAGTTGTACAAAATTGATTGGCGCTTTGGATTCTTTTCTAACGACGTTCAACGTAACAGTCATGCGCGACAGAAAATCCGTACGTGGGATTGGTGACAGCGCGTGACGTATTCGTCGGAGCGCGGCGCTCGCGTGCGCGAATTGAATTGTTCTAGAACTTTCGATTGTCCGTTGCCGGAGCTTGTTTGCGTGTACCGAATTGGTTTAAAAAGAACAAAGAATGCCAAATCGATGATTTTAACGAGGATTAAGATCATGCTCGAGATGAAATCACGAGCTCAATTTATGCGTGCGTTCAATGACAATTACTGTCGGTCGACTGAAAGAATTCTTGCTTTTCCCGAATTAACGATCTCAAACATTCAACAGCTAAATAATAAAATTAACATTCAATCTATGACGATGCATCAACTTTCGCTGTCTTCTGAAGTTTACTGAAAATAAAAATATAAATGTTATAAAAAACAAAATAGCATATTACTTGTTTATAAATCAATTAGAGCAAACTAAATGAAAAAACTTTTAGAAAAATATTAAAATATTTTTCCTTTTTTACTTTTTTAAGATTTTTAAAATAATTATTAACAAAAAGATGTAATAACTACTTTTCGTTTTTGTGATAATTTTGATTGATGTTTTAATTAAAAATGTATTTCTTCATTTTGCTAGTTTTATCATTTTCACATTTTTCGATCAATATACTCGACATATACATAATTTTCAGATAATTGTAAAATTTATTTTATACCATGGCTAAAATAATTTCCTCTGAATTTTAAATGTATATAAAAAACAAAAATATGACATGATCTCATGAAACCAAATGTACTTCTATGATAGATTTTGTTTCTAATTTAACAGACATCAATTTTTTTTGTATGTGAAAAATATCGCATAATGTAATTCAATAAAATTTAATATTAAGAAAATTAATATTTTATTATTCAATATTTTTTTGTAATATCTATTAATGAAACAATTTTGACGCACGCATGCACGCACGCACGCACGCACGCACGCACGCAGAGAGAGAGCAAGAGAGAGAGAAAGAGAGAGAGAGAGAGAGAGAGAGAGAGAGAAAAAGAGAAACGTACTTTTTTATTCAAGACTTCCTTTCTTAAAGTGGCTTAAACTAGATACTTTGAAATATAATTTATCATTTCTTTCTCGGTCACTTTGTCATCTGTTACACGTACAGTTTCTAAAACATTAATTAAAATTTATGTGTTTAATAATTATCATATATTATTAAAATTAAAAAATATATTAGGTGTTGGAATTAATTCGTAGCGTTTTTTAATGAAAGAATGTTATTTATTTCACATGAGCATTAAAAAATACATTAATGAAAGTACTTCCCATCACTTGTAAAACGCTACGAATTAATTCCAACACCTAATAATACTAAAAATTATATCTCAAAACTTATGTATAATGCACTTCGCGAGCAAATCTTGGAACCATTGACCATTTTTTTTAGTTTTCTAGCTCAGCTGTACTGTACTGCTATTTCATTTGTGATTGTTCTTTCCAAAATGTTTATGATCTCGACTATCACGTTCGCCAATTCTATTAAACGAAATGGTTTATAAAAATGATAATTTATTACAATTATCTATATTGCACATATAAGATGATGTATTTTAAAATTTATATAAAAAAATATTTACCATTTTTTCTTTGTTTTTAAGATCTATCTCGAAGTTCTCTTTCTTTTGTAGTTCTTCATTAGTTTTCAAGAGTAAAGCTATAAAATCATGCAATACTTCTGATATTCCTAATTTATTCTTTTGAATATTATTTTGATTTTCTTCTAGTTTGTCGATCATTTATTAAATTTACTTTCACTAATATTTGATTTAGTCGTCTCAATATTTCAAGCAGTATATCCATAAAAAAATAGAATGTATATGCATACTCTCTCGGACACATATAAATTGTTATGTTAATATAAAAATAAGTAATTATTTGTATTAATTTAATGTACATGAAATATATAATTTTGTAATATTTGTATTGCTGATGCAAGTTGACATTACCATCGTGTACTACCATCTACCAAACGACGCCATACAAAATTTCAGAGTGATTCATGCAATAGTCTTGATTTGACAGTAGTGAGCGTGTTTGATGTTTTCCGATACAATGGAAAAAGAATAATATTGATCCATGATTCATTTCTTATTTTTGGATGGAAAAACATACGAAGAAATAAAAACGAAGTTGAATGCCGTTGTATGGGAACTCTTCACCATCTATGACAACCGTCAGATATTGGTTCAACAAATTCAAATGTGGTCGTTTGTCTGTTTTTGATGAGGGCCGGCCGGCAGACGTGGTTATTGAGAAAATCGTTGAAAAAGTCCACGACATGATTCTCGCTGATCGAAAGTGTACTAAGTAGCAGAGGCCGTAGGCGTGTCGTACGGAATGGCATTCAATATTTTGCATGATAACTTGGGAATGAAAAAGCTGTCGGCCCAATGGGTACCGCGATTGCTCACGGTGGACAACAAGCGAATGCGGTTATCAATTTCAAATTTCAGCCAAATTGGTCAAATTGCACTACGAATTGCTGCCGCATCCACTGTACTCTCCAAAATAGCCCCCTATGATTTCTTCTTGTTTCCAAATTTGAAAAAATGGCTCGGTGGAAAGAAATTCACATCGAATGAGGAGGTCATCGCCGAAACAGAGGCCTATTTTACAGACAAATCGTATTTTTCTGAAGGGTTGAAAAAATGGCAGAAGCGTTGGGAAAAGTGTATCCTCTTAAAAGGGGATTATGTTAAAAAATAAAAAAAATTTTTGTGAAAAGCTTACGTCTTCATTACTAACACGGGCACTTATTGATTTGCCCTCGTACAGTTCCTATCTTGTGATATGCGGGATAATTCGAATAGAACGATAAATGCCGAGAACGTCTTTTTATGGTACCAATCTAAAATAATAGTATTGTCTTTATTGATGACCAACAGATCCAAAAAATTCAAACAATAGTCTTTCTCATATTCAATAGTGAGTTTAAGTCTATCATGCTGTTCATTAAATGAATTTAAAGGATTGCATTGAAATTCACTATTCACGTCTAGATGGCTCTGCATATGCCGTGGACCTGAGACTCTTACTTATATTTTTTGAAAAGTGTGAACATTTTCCACTAAAATACAATCAACAAACGCCATCCTTTGTTTACACATTTTCTGTCATCGAATTAAAGTGGAACTTGATAAGTTGTTTTTCCGATGTATATACTTTGTAACGTTTTTCCGTCAGTTACAAAGATCGTATGACCCGATTGGAAAAGGCGTTCTGCGTCTTTCTGTTTTTAAGAGGCGTATTTGGGCATCCTTTTTAAACATTGTTCTGTCTATTTCGTGTCTATTTCGTGTGTTTATGCATCTTGCAGATTTTCTGTATCTGTTTTTGTCTTTTTTTTCCGTGCGCTGTCATATTGCAAGTTTTTACAGAATAATTGGCGACCCATTGTGATCTTGTAATTTTGCATCGTCTCACGAGCCCACGAGTGAAGAACGAAGACCACTAGGACCAGAAGAGAGAGAGAGATAGAGGACGAATTATTGAAGACATCCAGCAGTCTATAAGAAGGTGCGCAAGTGATATCGCTCCATATTTAATATTTCCGTTCCGTTTTGGAACTTGTCATCCTATCGCAAAATTTATAAGCGTTACAAAGAAGTAACGAAGGCAGTGAGAAGGGATGGCTACTCTATGTTAATGTGCCGGCGAGAAACCCTAATGAAGTTCAGTAATGAAGTTCATAGAGACACTCTAGAAAGGACGGATCCACGACCGGAAGCGGAGACGACCGGTTACTGAAATGCTTCCATTGAGATGTGAGTGTCCCACATAGAGAAGATCAGAGAGTCTCTTTAGTAGCCAAATTGAAATCCCGCGCGTAAGGACACAAGATGCGCGATTGACTCGCACTATTCGCGGAGCACGCGAGGTCGCAAGTCAATTATGCTACGATATGGCCCCCCCCATGGGAAATTGTAATCGCTTGCGTGCTCTCGGAAATATCAATGTCTGATACTTGTGCTATGGTGATCGAAGCGAGCGTACGGGGGACCCAAGACGCAAAAGAGAAGGACTTTGTCGTGTCGAGAATCTTTCGGGAAATTTTCTGTGGTGAGGCAAACGCCTCTAAACCGTAAAGTCGCCAATTTCCACGTTAGGAAATAAATGTTGTTGTCGGGTCTCGTTTGTAAGACGTACATGATGTTGTAATTGCGTCGGATTTTAATGTATAAGCGCGCTGTCTCCTTCGACTGTACGTTATGACGTTTTTGAGATAACACTTCGCGCTCGCCGAAGCCACAGCTAGTTACTTTCTTTGGGTATTGTCGTGTTATTAGTCTCGTTTGTATCGAAATTCTACATAGTAGCGTTCTCGCGTTCCCTATTAATTATTTTCCGAAATTCTGTTAAGGTGGTTCGAAATCTTCGTGGACAAGCTCGAGGTCATACCATGTTTACTGCAATGTAATAGCCATTTTCTTATTTCGATGATTATTCAAATTATCGAACTGCCGCTTGTACGAGATTGTAAGAATCGCTCTTTCGTGACATGAGCTCGTACTGCCGAGAACTTTCTGTATTCATTATCGCGTTATCGAGAACTTAACAAAGAAACCGTGTGAGACTACTCTAATGCACTTCTATCGCGCATTATTATTACTGCGATCTTAGCGAACGGGTATAAATGAATCTCTGAGAATATATCTATAATTTTATTCTATCTTTAATAGAATACATCTATTATTTTATGCTACTAAGTACTGTGTCATTTATTGCAGTCAGCCCCTATTCGTTTTTCCAAAATCTCTGTTATCGGTCACGAACCCCTTTTATCATTACCGAGACTGAGTAGTCGGTTACTAGAGCCGTCGGCGTTCGTAATTCGTTAGAGCATCTTTTGAGTAATATTTTGATTAATTCCAAGAAAGAGTGGCACGCTCACTTAGAGCAACTTCCTAATATAGGATAAATCCGGATCATAGGCCCCGTCGAGTCATAAGCCCCATCTTCCTTATTTTGTGTGTTAGCCGGTTGTTTACAGCGCCATTCTGTTCAGAGCAATGTTGTGACACGTGTTGGACGAAGCAAGTGCAAAAAGTTATTTCTCGTTCGTATGTTGTAAATTAAATACGTTTATTTGTATGTAGTAGTCTTTGACGACCCAAAAAATTTTCAGCGCCATTTTCTTGTTCAATTTGTTTTCCATAAATTTTGAGTTATTTCTGGAGATACGTTATTACATCTAATCATGGGAACGTTTTAGAAGACATTTGTGTTAGACACAATATTTCAAATTAACCTTCAAAAACTACAAGGCTCCGCTTTCTTTTGTCCGGGACATAAGCTCTACCAAAGTTACAAGTTGTGGCGAGCTCACTCATTGTAGGTACTTTCTAAATCTGATCTCTAAATCTGAAAGTGGATAATCACTAATATCAGTGCCAAACATGACACTGTAATCAGTGAATGTGAGATCCCTAACCTAGCTAACCTTTATTATATGAACGAATTAATCTTATTTTAGTGTGTAAATTCAATGAATGTGGTATTAAAGATTGAAATTAACGCAAATATCAATATTTTAAGTATACAATGCTTAAACTATCTTTCTTTCTTAATGTGCCTTCCAACAAACAATACAATACGACATAATGATCATCTCATCCTTGCGAATAATAAGGATATTGTAGCGATACACTATTATCTGTGTCACTTGTTGAAAGGCACACTTTGTTGAACTTCGCTGATTATCCAGTGCCAAGTATACTACTAAGTAATTAGTGACTATCCACTGAAAAAATAAAAGTTCTTACATTTTTTCTTTTTTATAGCGATTATTCTTAAAGAAATACTTTTTGTGTAATTTCCCACAAAGAAAATAAATAATTATATTCCTTAAATGAGTTTTTAATAATAAATAAAGTATAAAAAAAGATATAAAAAGTGATTTCTTTGCATTTCTGTAACATGGGGCTTATGTCCCGCACAATTTCACGAAGTCATTTTCTTACATTTTTTTTGGAAATTTCTAGTTATGTTGTTTCTAGTTATATTTTTATTAAAAAACCTATGTGAAATTATTGTAGGGAAGTCAAATAATACATTACACTGTTTGTTTCGTTAATCTTCGGGAAGTTGTGCCAATTTTAAAAAACGTGGGGCCTATGACCTGGATTTCTCTATCATGTTAAATATCCAAGATATATTTAAATTCTGCATGACAAAACTATAACATTTATAATATCTTTGTTTAAGATATTTAGTATATTATTTCTATATTTCTTGACTTCGTAATAGCGATAAAAACGTATCAAAATTTGTAACTGCTTGATTTTCACGCGGGAATAGCTCGTCGGTCAGAACACAAAAGAAATTCATGCAGGTTATGAAATACAGCAATAACGGACAAGATATTGATTATAATAAGTGAATAATGTTTATTATAATTACAAAATAATAAAATATACAATATCAATTTTTGATAACACGTAGTAATATATTCGTGTGTGCTCGCGCGCGCGTGTGTGCGTGCGTGCTCGTGTTGTGTATGGCAATTTCACGATAATACGAGACAATGTGTATAGGTATGTGTTTTTTTCGCGTGATTCTTGATATTATCACATTGCAGTCTTGTTCGTTGTCGTCGCAGATGGCTTTTTCTAAGCACGAGGTAATCGCGAGTCGTGTGGAGTGTGAGACGACAATCAGCTGTGTAGTTTGACGCACAGGTAATTAATTCGCGAGAATATAGATATATATCTACGCGGTCGCGGCGCGATATGTTAACGAGCGTCTTTCCCAATGCAATGGGGATAAAAACCGCAGAAATGCAATACATAGCGCTCGACGGCCGAACAGTGACGCGAATTACGAACAGCGATGCAAATTCCGGCCCGCTTGCAGCAGGCAGCCTAGCGCAATCTGTAGCAACATAAGCACAGTTTGTTTGATAATTAGAAGCATGCAGACTACACCTCTTTGACCTTTTCATATTATGCTCTTATTGTTTGCCTTATCGGTGCACTGAGAGCGGGAGAAAGTCTGTCCTCGCATAGCTTCACTCAAACACCGACGAGATACTAGATCCTCGGTCCTAGGCAAATTTTCGTGATTATCAATGGGGCCCGGAGATAATTGAAGAATGATAAGGTTACCGACAATTAAAAATATTTATGATTATTAACATAAATATTTCGATGACACGTTATTAAATTCGTGATATTTTTATTATATAAAAGCTATATAAATAAGCATGCATGGAAGGGAGGGGAGGCGTTGGAAGTCCCAGCGCTATCGATGTTTACGTCCCGGTGCTATCGATGTTTACTGATATGTCGCCATGTGCGGTGTCACGTATTATTGGGACCGCCGCCACCCATCATCGCAGACGCTGCCGCCACCCCGCCGCAGGCCGCCACAGGCACCAGTGCCACCACCACCGCCGCGTCCCCAAATTAAAAAAAAATGATAGCCGTCGTTTTTCTGTAAAACAAAAGCGTTACATTAGCATGTAACATATAAGAAGAGAAATTCACATATATAAATTTATGATACTTACAATTCCAGTCTTCCGGCTCAGGATCAGGCTCGTACGTCGGAGACCAAATAATTCTGCTAGAAAGAAATCCCTTTCTTCCCACATGTCGACTTGATTCTCCCAGTCGCATTCTCTTTCGTTTCTTCTTATTCGCCAAGGCTATATTAATATAATGAAGCCTCTGATCTGGATAAAAGATCGAGATACAGGCTGAAAAATGAACAAAATGAATTTAAAAGGAAAAAAAGAAAAAAAAAATAAAATAAATCTATTTGTTATACTTACTGAGGGGATAATTTGCACCCCCACCTCGTCCCGTAATTGTAGCCGGACTTGCGGCTCGGTTTGCCCCAACAG
>NW_011627008.1:1246494-1271162 GCF_000204515.1 Acromyrmex echinatior | reverse complement strand
GGACGGGTCCTCGCCGGGTATAAAAAAAAAAAAAAAAAAAAAAAAAAGGTCAAGTGGGGGCTCATTTTAAAGGTCTTTTTGAGACGAATCCAAAACACTACGCAGGACTTTTTGCACATGAAACACACCGTATTTGTTGTCACACATGTACATCAATGGTCGCGTTTTTGAATGCCGATAAAGACACTTGAAGTCAAAAGTTTAAATCATTGAGTCATTATTATTTTATACTTTATGTAACTTTCTTCCCTGATAAAGCTGTTTTGTCGTAGTTCATCTCTGGAATTTTGAAATCAAGCGTCTTTATCGCTGTTTTTGTGGTTATTTTCTTTTTCCTTCAACGTTGTGGATTTTTCTTACATTTAAGATAACATATCTCCTCAGAGACGCACATCTTAAAAATCAAATAACTCCGCCGAAAATGATCGCAGCGCCCTCTAAGCGCAGTGTTTTGGATTCGTCTCGAAAAGACCTTTCAAATGAGCCCCCACTTGACCTATGTTGCTATTTAAGATTTTCGACCCCCCTCGTACCCCACGTGTCCCATTGGGTACGGGGGGTCGCAACTCCTCTCAAAAGATAGATTTTTTGAAAAATCGTTTCACGTGTTTCTGCGTTTTTTCAAAAAAATTTTTTTTTTCAAGTTATTCACTCGGTCCGGGACTTTTTGAACACCCTGTATATTTCGAGTGGCGGTGCGCAAGGAGGGGGAAAGAGCGCTTCGTCGCCGCTCCGAATGTGGGCCGTCCTATGAATTCGCGCGGCGCGGCTTAACCGCATATTGGCTTAGACATTTTTTTTTTAATTCGAAAACTGCAGCGAGTATCTCAAAATGATATAAGAATATTTTGTTCCCTTTGATCCATTCTCCGCCCCCAATGTGTGTGCCCCGACCCATCTTAAGAGACACCTTGTATATATTAGGTGTACAAATAAGTTTCCGCCGTTTGACAAAAGGCGCCACTAGCAAGCTAAAATTATCTGATGGTTAAAATTATCTGATGTAAAACATTATATCGTAAGGTTGGACATCTATCAACAATATAACCTTGAAATACTAGCGATTTTGTATCAGCATCATATATTTTTTTTTGTGCGAAAATGCCAAGTTTTGAGCCGAATAAGCGTCATTTGCGGGAACTTTTGATTTACTTCTTTAATTTGAAGAAATCTACAGCTGAGGCTCATCGATTGCTTGTAGAAGCATATGGTGAGGCTGGCTTAAGTGAGAGAAGTTGTCGTGAATGGTTTCAAAAATTTAAGAACGGTGAATTTGACGTCGAAGACAAAGAACGTAGCGGAAGGCTACGAAGGGAAAGTGTACGAAGGATTCGTAGCGTTTTTTAATGAAAGAATGTTATTTATTTCACATGAGCATTAAAAAATACATTAATGAAAGTACTTCCCATCACTTGTAAAACGCTACGAATTAATTCCAACACCTAATATATATATATCAAATGTATTTTTTCATATCATAAGATCAATATTAAGATTTATTAATAAGGTACAATTGTATATATATTTGGAAATTCTTTTTTATTATTTAATTAAACGGAAAGATAAGTAAACAAAATGATAAAATAATATATTTAAGAATCAAAATAATCGTTTAAAATTCATTTTGGTACCCTTCCGATTTGTCTTACCAAGGATCGTACGGATCCAATCCCTGATCAAAAGGATTAAATTACATGATCAAAATAAAGAACCAATGGTTGCACTGTTTCAGCCGGCGTAATAGCGCTTCGTATTTGCTCAAGACTTTCTCGAGTGCTTCCAACTTGTGGCACGCATCCACAGAGTGATAAGCTATAAAAGAACAGTGTCAGTTACGTTCTTCCTTGTCTCTCCCTCCCTCCCTCCCCGTCCTAATTTTCTCTCGCCCTAACTCTTTAATCCTGGGGTCTGGACGTAAAAAATTGCAATGTGATATATCGCATCGTAATATTATTCAATGCAATCGCAATATCATTCAATGGTTGCAATGTACACGATGCGTCACCAAAATCCGGACAAATCGAATAATTTAAACAAAATGTTTTTAATGAAAAATTAAACATTACAAAAAAATTCTTTTACATGGTACTTGGCGGTTTCCTGTAAAGCACAATTATTCGATATACTCCCATTAGCTTGAATGACGGCTTCTATTCTCGGTCTGAAGCGTTCGCAAACGTTGAAATGTAGCGCTGTCCATGCCGACGAATGCTGCCTCAATAGCGATTCTTAATGACGTCACATTGAGATGCCAAGACTTGTTTGTGACCCTTTTAACTTCGCTCCATACGTAGTAAAGAGATTTAAATCTGAGCTGTTAGAAGGGCAAAATAGGAGCCGAAGCGAGCAACTCAGGCTCAAGGCTTGGCAGCCTCAGAGAGCATCTGTCATATCTTTAATGTGTATAATTTGTATCGAAGGTCCTCGGCAATTCGACGCATTGTTGGCTCGCTTACACCAACAATCGATGCTAATTTTCGCCTGAGTCATCTGAAATCAGCGTTTGAGCCCTTTCAACAATTGCCCTTTTACCCTCGCGGTGCGTTCTTTCGAGTAACTCTTCCTCACTGGCATACTGGAATCTTCATTAAACTGTTCTAAAGCCGTATATTTTGCCACGACATCATAAACGATCTCAGGTATCCAAAGAACCCAATTATTTCCGATTGCTGAGCGCTCAGCACGAAAACTTTCGATGATCGCGGTTCTTCGATTATACTTCGCATTTGGTTTCAACATCGCGGCTATTTTGTGAATGTGATTGTTTATTAGAAGCATCAAGCTTTCTTGGACGCCAACAACAACTACTGATGGAGGCACAGTATAGCGGAAAATTTAAATTGAAATTTGTCTGGTTTTTGGTGACGCACCTAGTAGTATATTGCACTGCAATATTACAGCAATATCGCTTAATTATTACATTGTACTTTATCTCATTGCAATATTACTGAACAGCATTGAAATATTATGAGGGCAAGTCAATAAGTTCTTAGAAAATCTGTGAACTCGCAGTATCATGTCACATTACTTTTTGAGTAAGTAGCATCTTTCAGCTGATTACTGTTAAATTTTGAGCGGAATTCATCGCGTGGTTTCATTTCTGTAGACGATTAAAGCGAACAACCTTTATATTTTTTGCAAAATGAAAAAAAACGAGTTTCGTGCAGTGATCAAACATCTACATATGAAAGATTTAACGCCGAAAGAAATCAAAGCCGAATTAGATAATGTTCATAGCACATTTGCACTAGCGTTTGCGACTGTATACAATTGGGTGAATGAATTTAAACGTGGTCGTACATCCACATGTGATGCACCTCGTTCGGAACATCCAATTGAGGTTGGTACGCTAGAAATCATCGATAAAGTTCACGATATTGTTTTGACTGATCGACAAGTGAAAGTGCGCGAGCTTGTTGATGCCATAAGCATATCACATGGCACTTCAATTGGATATGAAAAAGTATCGGCAAGGGTGCTACGTTTGCTCACTGTGGACCATAAGCGCGACCGTGTGACGATTTCAAAACAATGTTTAGAGATATTTCAACGTAATACAGATGAATTTCTGCATCGATTCATTACTGTGGACGAAACATGGATCTATTACTTCACACCCGAGACGAATGAACAATCAAAACAATAGACTTCACCGAGAGTGAATCAGCTCCGAAGAAGACAAAGACCGTGAAGTCGGCCGGAAAGGTGATGGCCACAGTTTTTTGGGATGCACGCAGTATAATTCATATTCGATTACCTTCCGTCGAAGCAAACGATCATTGGCGATTATTACGTAGCCTTATTGGACCGTTTCAACAACATTTTAAAGAAAAAACGTCCGCATTTGGCGAAGAAGAAAGTGCTTTTCCATCGAGACAATGCACGGGTTCACACGTGCCCGGCACCGATGGCCAAATTCGACGAATTCCGCTACGAATGCTTGCTTCCTCATCCAACACATTCGCCAGATTTAGCTCCCTGCGACTATTTTCTGTTTTCAAACCTGAAGAAATGGTTCGGAGGAAAGACATTCCCCAGAGAGCAGCTCATCGCTGAAACAGAGGCTTATTTTAACGAGTTGGACAAATCATATTATTAGGCCGTCTTGAAAAAGTTGGAGAATCATTGAATCAAGTGTATCGAGCTGAAAGGAGACTATATTAAAAAATAAAAATGAATCGATCAAAAAAAATGTATTTTACTATGTTTTTCTAAAAACTTATTGACTTACAATGCATTTTATCGCAATGCTATCTTTCTAAAATATGAATAATACTGATCTATATATATGTTTTGATTTACCTATTACTGAATAAATATTAGTATTAAATGTTAAATCACATCCGAACAAATTAGGAATGCAGATTGAACGTAACTTACAATGGATACAAATGAGCTATATTCTGCTTTATATCTTATTTGTATTTATCGCAGTTATATTTAATATTCATTTACAATTTTTTTATTTGTCCAATACTCAATATTTTCCCTCTTGATAATTTTTTTTATTATGCGCAAGGCCGAATAATACGTCTTAGTAATATTGAAATATGTACATATACAAGTAGGTGTTCCAACATTCGCCGTACAAAATACAATATAATAATTACGAAATTTAGAAAAATTATGTTTAAAACATTTGTTGATGAATTTTTATATTAAACAATAGTCTTTGGGATATAAATGTTTAAATACGATTACCTCTATAGTGTGAAATATTGGAGCAATATTGCAATATTTTAATATAACAAAAATTGCAACATATTTTTGTAATATTGAAATCTTTATATTTTATTGAATATATTGTAACAGAATATATTGAAAAATATTCTGTAGAAAATGTGCGAGAATGCACCGCACGGAAAGATTCGAGTGAGAGAACGGCACACGGTTGATATGATACATGACAGTAAAGAGAACTCCGTTTCTTTGTAATTTAACAAAAGAATTTTCTTTAATATTCACAGTTACAAAGTCAGAAAATATAATTAATTAAATATTAGATTAACAGAATATTGAATGCGGTCACCTTTTCCAAATTGTGTTTGGAATCGCGGTGATGGAAAATCTCAGCGATTTTCTCGGCACTTCTCGAAAAGATTCGTTTTATAGCGGCTTCACTAAGCGGTTAGCACGGCGATTTTACGAAGCGATATAGTAGCGAGATTATGACTCTAAGAACTCTAAGAACTTTTGGACTCTAAGAAGGAGGACGGCGAGATCGAAGCATTTATTGCTTTCGGCCTGAGCTTTCTTTTTGGGAAAAATCCAACAAAATTTTACCACAATCGTAATTATTACGTGGCATTAGGTGTACAAAATTGGCGCTTTGGATTCTTTTCTAACGACGTTCAACGTAACAGTCATGCGCGACAGAAAATCCGTACGTGGGATTGGTGACAGCGCGTGACGTATTCGTCGGAGCGCGGCGCTCGCGTGCGCGAATTGAATTGTTCTAGAACTTTCGAGTGTCCGTTACCGGTAACGACAACTTGTTTGCGTGTAACGAATTGTTTTAAAAAGAACAAAGAACGACGAATCGCTTGCTTTTCTTTCGAATTACCGATCTCAAACAAAAATATTGTAATATACTGTTGCAGAATTACAATTCAATAGGTTATATTTAGAGAAATATTTCATACATGTTGCTATTAAATTATGCAATACTTTAATAATTATTCCACTTTTATTAATTGCTAGTGTATAAATGCTTAACATTATATTCCAAAATACATATGATAAAATTATGATAAACAAATTTTCGGGAGCCTAGAAAGCACATACAAAAAAGTTTGGGAGTCTTCAGGAGACTCGTCTACTCGAGTACTCGCGTATTCCTTTTTAAGCTTATAGAATTTTTTGATATTTTCTCCTTTTTAGAAGCGTATCCCTTTCATGGCGGAGCTATATACTTATTTATTGAATTGTAATATAGCTACAATGTATTGCAATATTATCAACATAATTAAAATTACAATATTTTGCAATATTTTAGCAATATTTCTAATAAAATATTATAATCTTAACAGTGCAACAATATCATTGCAATTTTTGTAATATTGTGCGTTATTGAAATATTGCTGCAATATTTCGTGCTGATAAGTAAGCCCAGCCACGAGAAGGACACGCTACTCGTAAGAAGAAAATGTCCAAAAGTCCTATAAAAAGAAATACTCAAATCGAGTTGGCGTGTCTCCGGGAGATTCTCAATCTTTCTGGGGAGTGCTTTCTAGACCTCCGAAGTTTTTTTTATCATACGTATTTTAGAGTGTAATATTAAGCAATAATACTTTAGCAATTAATAAAACTGGATTAATTATTGTAATATATCATAATGTTGCAGCAATATTGCAAAAATATATCAAAAATATTCTTACGATAAATTTTTTGTGGACATTTATTATTGTAACATTTATTATTGTAATTTAGACTATGTAAGATTACTGCAATATTACTACACAATACATAGAAATAATATCGCAATATTACAAAATATTAACATAATATGTAGAAATAGTGTTTAATTTTACAGTAATATTATAGTAATATTATAAAAATATCGTAAAAATGTTTCTGCGTTGAATTTGCCGCGGACATTTAATATTGCAACAATATTTGTACAATATTTGTACAATATTACTGACATATTATCATACAGTAATATTACAGCAAATTTGTAATATTATTACAAGATTACTACAATATTTCATGCTGTGTGAGATTGTTCAGATTATTGAACTGGTTATAAACATTGATAATATTGTAATCCAAGATGGAGGAAGAAAACATATTATTTCAAAATAGAAAAGATACGTTTTATATAAGATTATGTCGCGGGTTTCCTCTGAGTCCAAATCCATTCTTGGAATGCCAACGTTTCGTGAACCTTACAGTCCACTTCATAAGGATAAGGAACAGTCTAATACTGAACTATTCTTCCGGGTCGTTCCTTTTATTACACTACTTGTAGGAGTGGTGAGGGGAAGAAGAGAATTGTAAGGGGGGGAGAGGTGGGGGAAATTGGTCAGCCTTCAATAACTGGGAGAATGGGGTTTTCCATATTTTATTTATGTTGTAGCCATTATCTCTAGTTAGATTGTTTTTGTATCTCTATGGCTTTTCTATACTTTCTTGGGAAGTATGATGTAATGTTGGCTATTGTGATCGTTTTGTCAAACAGTATTTGATGTCCTGTTTCAATGTTATGTTCTGATAATGCTGATTGCGTGACGTGTTTTAGCCTGACATCACGTTGGTGTTCTTTTATCCGTAGGTTGACTATTCTCCCGGTTTCTCGAATGTATACTTGTTCGCAGGAACAAGGATTTTGTATACTCCTACGGAGCTAAGTGAAGGTTTTAATGTTTATGATTTCTTAAGATTTGTCTTATCTTTTTGGGTGATTTAAAGATAGTTCGGATATTATGTTTATTTAATATCCTGCCAATATGATCTGTTGTTCCTTTGACATATGGAAAGACCGGAGGAACATCTCAGTACTAGACTGCTCCTCGCCCTGAAGAAATGGACTGCAAGGTTCACGAAACATTGGCATTCTAAGAATGGATCTGGACACGCAGAAAACTCGCGAAACACTTAATCTTTATGTAGAAAGCACCCGTGGAAGCCTCAAGAATATTATCAAAGATACGTTTTATATTGTAAGTTAATTTTATATTTACGGCATAAATTAAATTAATAATGCATCAAAATTCAGTAATTGTGATATTATGTATATCTCAAAATTACTATACTTTAATAAAAGACATTCTTAATACTTAAACTAATACTTAAACAGGAGATGCTTGTATGTTCACAAATACACGGAGTATCAAACTATTATATTCATTTGAATAAAGATATCTTTTACTCTATATTTTAAATTTCCTTTATATAGCATTAAATAAAAATTCAATAGCATTAAATAAAAATTACAAAGTGACATTAACAAAAAAATATTGTACTATACTTAAATGTTACATTTTTGTGTTGCAAATTAATACTTGTACATTGATTATATCATTTTTTATATTCATGTAGCATGTACAGAAAACTTACATATATTTGTTAAGAAACAGGCTTTAATTATACAGAGTGTCCCGCAAGACTTCTCCAATCGCCCACAGGAAGATAGATGGGATCGAAATAAACATAAAAGTCCTTTACCGTTTAGCGATAATCGTAATAATAATCGAGAAATTAGTGTTTGCAATTGTACTAATGAGAATGAGCCGATAGAAATGCTCCGGTCGCTCGAAATATACCTCGTTGGAGAGATAAAAGAGGAAGTGCGCCGTTGCTTAGCTATATTTCGAACGGCCGGAGCGTTTCTATCAATGCATAATGCATATCTATCATATGCATAATGTATGTGATTTTTTATTCTAATTGATTGATATACGTATGTTCAGAAAAGTTCCTGGCAAGGAGAGGCACACGAATCACGATAAGTTTAATATATCAAACAGTTACTTTTTATTTCACAATCCCTATGACGAGGTACAAAACTTACTGAGTTCTTAAATTTCCGTAATAACGACTAAAAATCTTTCACCTAGGAGTCGCGCAATATACTGGAAAAGCCGAGCAGATAATTGCAACGAAGCACTTTTACTATGAATGAGAACAAACAACCCGTCGCGCCCAGAGTGCCACGGTTTTATGCAGTACAACGATCTAAATTCAATGGATTCCATAGTGAAAATTTTCCTTTGTTCTCATTAAAGGTTCCAGATTGCTTTTATTTTGTACATAAATTTGAAGGTTCCGCCGCGCGGCGCTCGGCGATTGACGCAGCGCGATATTGATTGCTTCGCCGATTCGCCACACGGTCCTTCATAACTCTATTGCAAACCTCGCGGATTGGCGCACAAGGCTGCTCTGAATCGCCGGCTGCGCCGCGCCAATTTCGATAAAACGAAATTGAGTCTCGCAAGTTTTTTATAACTGATCATAACTTCAAATTGATTTTTCAACAACCTAAATTTGATCTGTCCGTTAAGTTTAAATATCAAAGCTTGCAAGATTAATAGAACGCTTTACTGCAATAAACTATTTCTATTTCAATAGGTTATGAGCCTAGAATTCGCTAAAATTTCCGATAAAATTTTCTCTTTATTGTTCTCTGGGTAAAAGAAGAAAATAAAATAACTCGCTCGTTAGTCGGTCACATGCAACAAGAGCAATAAAATCAAAAAAGCAGCAAAATGGATCGAGAAGACAACAAAATAGATAAATTGAAAGGTTCCGAAAACTGAACTGAGGGATTTCTAGCTACGAGTACTGCTTGAAACTCACGATGCATATTCGGTTGTGACCGGAGAGCAGATAAAATCTGAACTAGGACAAACTAAATCCTAAGCAGACTCTCAACAAGCTATGAACCCAGGAGGCTCATTGAAGGAATTAAAGGAATAGACAAAGGTGGATGACATAGCTCAGAAGCTAATTGTGATGAATGTAATAAAACATCCAATGCTATGCATCATTAACTGTCGGAAGACAAGAAATGTGGCGAAAATTCGTTGAAGTTTATGAAAGAAAGACTGAAACAGATATGTTCTGCAACAAAAATAATTTACTTTGACAAAAGAAGAAGAAAACGATGTAGCTATATACATTAGAAAGATACAGGAATTAGCATACTAACTTAAAGCATTGGGTGAAAATATTTCCGATAGCATGATAATAATGAAGATTCTAATAACTCTACCTAATATAATGAATCATTTTGTGTCTGTTTGGGAGATAACTAACAAACTCTGTCGAATCTAACCGTTCGCTTAACAGCAGAAAAAACGAAATTTAAGACAAAATCCAAGTTACAACGGTGCAAGTTACTTGGAAAAGGAAAAAAACTTTTTTAATAAGAAAATAACTAACGAGTATCATAACTGTAGAAAACTAGAACACAGTGTAAAAGATCATCTAAAGTAAATGAATCTAAAAAATCTAAAGAACCTAGTGAAACAAAGGACAAAGCACTAGTTAGAGTGGGAGATACTCTTCTGTTCTTGCATGGATTATTGCAAAGCTCACGAATTATGGATTCAGATGCAACAACTCATCCAACATGTAAAAAGGATAACTAATTACAAAAAATATAATAAGCCAAAAAAATTCTACATGGGTGATGAAACATATTTAAGGGCTCTAGGCAGATGTAGCACTTCATGTTTTTGATGAAAAATAGAAATGTTTGGATAAATATCTGGCTAACGTTAGGTATGTATCCACTTTTAAATATAATCTATTTTCTAATCAGTTCTGCTGTAAATAAAGGTTTTAAAATAATCGAAGATAAATATGAGATAAAGGAAGATAGAGTTATAACACTAGGGGAATGAATAGGTGGCCTGTGTAAACTCAAGGCCAGAATTACAATTCGAAAGAAACGTCTAACGATGTTAAAGGAAAATTGAACTCTTCCTCCCTGACACGAGAGACATATAGGTTTCAACAGACTAAAGGACTTCTTAAAAAAGGAAGAAATACAGCTAAAAAATTTCATGGTGAAACAATGTATACTATGCTTGAAAGAAAAGGCTTATTGTCAAAATGAGCCTTTAAGCTCAGCAAAAGAAGTAGGACAACTTATACACTCCGACTTATGCGGTCCTATGGAAACAAATTCTGTAAGTAACTCTAGATATTTTCTTCTATTTAAAGATGATGTCAAATTATAGAAAAATCTATTTCTTGAGAAATAAGTCAAAAACTAAAGATTGTCTCAAGAATTTGCTAAAATGTTTGAAAAATACGACGGGCAAAGACATAAAAATACTTAGAACTGACAATGACCTAGAATACATCACAGAGATAAAAATAATTACGAATAAATTTTCATCAAACATGAGAAAACAATAAGTTATACGCCTCAACAAAAGGATAGAGTAGAATGGGAAAATATGACCTTAGGAAGCAGCCAGAACAATGTTACACGCAAAGAGCCTACCAAAGAAAGTTTGAGCAGAAGCTATTAATACTGTGGCTTATACACTCAATCGCACAGATAAAGAACGTAAAAATGAGGATTCATCGCATCAATGGGAACCAAAACTCGAAGACTTCAAAATTTTTGGAACGAAACTAGTACATGTATCAAAACAATCAAGACAAAAATGGGACTCAAAAATAAAAAAAGGAATATTTGTAGGATACAATTAAGAGTCCAAAGAATTGAGGAT
The DNA here is from genome assembly GCF_000204515.1 of Acromyrmex echinatior. Next base: position 1,259,976 of record NW_011627008.1, on the reverse strand, counting down.
TTGATCCAAGGTCAAAATAGAAGTTCACCGAAAGATATATTTTATAGATATAAAAATGAAATTGAATCAAGATTGGAGAAAGATCCAAAGAAGGAAATCATCTGACATAATTAAAAACGAACAACTAAATTTAGAAAAAGAAGAACAAACAGAGGGAGAAAAAGTATATACAGAAGAAGAACCAGAGACAGAATATGAGTCAATAGATTCTGTAGAACGTGAAGAATCAATGGAAAAAGAAATAATTGAACAAATCATTAAAAACGAAGAATCCACTGTAATAGAAAAAGGAATTCAAGCAACTAAACAAGAGTCGCAAAGAAGAATGCTGAGAGATAGACGAAATCTCAAGCCTCCAGATAGATATACAGACTATTCTTTCATGTCTAATAGTTTTTTTTTTGCGGATATCCCTATACCATTAACCCTCGGACGTTGTAATACTCGCACACAAGGCGGACGTAGGATCAAAATGACCCAAGAATGAAATTGCTTTAAAACGTTTAAAAAACAGTTTTTTATTGTAATATGTAATAAATTATTTCAAATATATAAAAGGAGAAATAAAAACACACATTTATCAAAGAAACAAATATCCATTTATTATTCATTTTCTTCACAGTTGAAAAAGTGAACAACTCTAACTTGCGAATTTTTCGAGATTCCGACGGAAGGTTAACTTTCAAAGAGACACTTGATCAAAATGATACAAACAATTAGAAAGGAGATGGATGATAAAATTCAACATCTAAAAGAAAATTTGAAATTTAGTGGATTCTCCCGTCGGAGCAAAAATTATCAATAACAGGAAGGAGTTGATTATTTCAAAACCTTCAGTCCAGCGGTAAAACAAAATATAATTCGAGTTGTACTGACAATGGCGGCAGCGGAACAAATTGGAAATAAGTCAATTCAACATAAAAACAGCATTTCTTTATGGTGACTTGGAGCAAGAGATATATACAACAACTAATAGGATTTGAAGAAACAAATCGCGTATATAAACTACAAAAGGGTATTTATGGATTATGACCTAGATGTTGAAATAAATAATTTATCAACTGCTTAACTAAATTAGATATGAAATTCTTAAAAAACGACAGATGAATATTTATAATATTTGTAACGATGAAAAGGATAAAATGTATATATTGATGTACGAGGATAACGGACTAATCATTTGTAAAGACAAAACAAAAATCAAAATTGCGTTACGACTGTTAAAATCAGATCTCAGTTAAAGTTCTTAATTTTAAATATTTTCTAGGTGTAAAAGTTAATGCACTTGAGAATTGTTCGAGCTTTATTCCAGTGACTGATTATACAGGGTGGCATGAATGTACGACCCCACTCGTCCCAAATAGGTAGAGTGGACTAAACTAAGTAGAAAAGTCCTGTACCATTTTGCAATGCTCGCAATAATTAACGAGATATTAACATTTAAAGATAGATGAATACGCGCGTCCGCCCGACTTATTATTGTCGAAGGTACAGCCCACCGAGCGCACGGCACGTGGGCCGCGAGGAGCGGAGATGGCCTAGCAGGCGCGCCGCGCCATTCGAGCTTAGAGGCTTGCGACGGTAAGCCCCGCTCCTTGCGGCCCGCACGGTCGGTAGGCCATATTTTCGGCAATAATAGGTCGGGAAGACGTGCGTATTTAGTTATCTTTAAACGTTAATATCTCGTTATTTATTGCGAGCATTGCAAAATGGTAGAGGACTTTTCTACTCAGTTTAGTCCACTCTATCTGCTCGGGACGAATGGGGCCGTATATTCATGCCACCCTGTATAATGTTGCCTCATCAATTTCGACAATAATTTCTCCTCCGCCAATTTGACTTTTGTTGTTTGTTAATTGTCAATTCATGAGCTGAAAAGCTAGATTGTTGTAATTGAATATTTATTAAAATAAACAATTTTTAAATAAGTACATAAGTTTTTTGTTTCAAAAATGCAAATATTTTTCAAAGACATAAATTTCTTGTTTCACGAACAATTGAGATTGTTCTCCATGTATGTAGTTTTACCAAATTATTAAATTACACGAATTACCTCTCTCTGCAAAAGTTAGTCCAGTCAACTGCTGTGTGTGATGATGTTCAGTTCTTTTTCAAGGAATATCTGCTTCGCAAACACAAATTCTTTGCTTTAAAATAATTTTTTTCTGAATTTTTTTTGTTAACAACTTTTTTTTTAACGAATAACAAGCAACGGCTAAAATTTGTTCAAGGTCACTAGGAATCATATGTCAAGGTCAAGATCATTGGAGAACAGTTCCTTGTACTACATAATTATTAAAAAAACGATATCTTTGCAAAAAATTATTGTACACATTTTTTCAAAAAGCATTTTAAAGTCTAGCAAATCTATTTTTAAGATATCTATATTAAATTTTGTTCACTGTTTTATTAAACTGTAGCGCTTTAAAGTAAGTAAAAAATATCACATAAAAGATATCATTTTTCAATTTTATGTAACTTAGGAACAAATATAGTAGTTGAAAATCTCTAAGATTTCTCTAAGATTTCTTTTCGCCAAGATATTTAACTTTTCGTAAAATGCGAGAAAATTGTAAGTGTCTAATACTTTGGACATGGTTGTAGCTTTCCCTCCTGTCGATCAAACTGTCTATCAATTTAAAAGTAATTTTAATGACTATTTTATTACTGTGACATAACAAGCAAAAAGGCTTAAAATTTGTCCATATCAAATCTTGAACAATTGATCTAAAATAAAAAATGTTTATTAATTATACTATAAATTTCGAATTATTAATTATAAAGGATCATCAGCACTTAATCAATATATTAAGAAATTATTAAAGGTTTACTTTATCTAGACAGATGCAAAGTGTGTCTGTTTCAACAAATATTAGTGATTTTAGATGGAACTGTTTATACTATCTATAATGTAGATGCTATTTGTAATATTGTTGTGTTACAGATAGTATAAACAGTCTTATTTAAAATGTATTTATCTGTAATATTTGTCTGATTAGAAATAATACGGATATATACATTTCTGTCCAGTTAATATACGAGGATCGTTCGATAAATCAGGTAAATTTTTGCGAGATGGCGCCACAATGCACTGTAATGTATGACCGAGAAGTAACTATTCAAACTGCCTCATACCAAGTTTCAATCAAAAGCGATGCTTAGTATTTTATATGGAGTTGAAAGTGAGCATGGCAGCAATTGTAAAAATGAAGAAAGATGAATTCCGTGCAGTGATTAAACATTTTTATATAATGAAGTAGACAGCTACACAGATCAAAGCCGAGTTAGACAAAGTTTACGGAGACTCTGCACCAGTGTTGAAGACTGTTTATTTTTGGATTAATGAATTCAAAAGAAGCTAGACATTAGCCATAGATGCGCGTCCAGGACGTTTAATTGAAGTCACTACGCTAGAAATAATTGAAAAAAATCTATCGTATCGTCATGGAAGATTGCCGAATGAAGGTGCGTGACATAGCTGACATTGTAGGTATTTCAGTAGATAGGGTGCATAATATCCTGCACAAAGAATTAGAAATGAAAAAGCTTTGTGCACGATGGGTGTAGCGATTGCTGGTCATCGACCAAAAACGCACACGAAAAGACATTTTGCAACAATGTTTATCAATGCTTAAACGCAATCCACAAAATTTTTGGCGTCGATTTGTGACCGTAAACGAGACTTGGATCCACCACTACACACCCGAGTCAAAACAACAGTCGAAGCAGTGGACAGCGCCGAAGAAGGCAAAGATTGTTTTGTCAGCCGGGAAGATAATGGCCATAATGGGAATTCCCAAGGAATTATTTCCATAGACTACTTACAGAAGGGTCAAACAGTTACAGGAACATATTATTTTATACTTCTGAATCGTTTGTACGAAAAGTTGCGAATGAAATGACCGAAATTGGCAAAAATGTCATCTTTCATCATGACAACGTTTCGGCTCACACAGTCGCAATAACAAAATTGCATGAATTAAGGTTCGAACTGCTACATCATCCACCCTATTCTCCTGATTTGGTCCTTTGTGACTTCTTCCTATTTCCCAAACCTCAAGATCTGCTTTGGAGGAAAGAAATTTTCGTCCAATGAGTCATCGCTGTTATGGATGCGTATTTTGAAGGCCTCGAGACTTTCTACTTTTCCAAAGGGATCAAAAAATTGAAACACCGCTGGACTAAGTGTGTAGAGCTCCAAGGAGACTATTACCGCTGGAAGAAGTATGTGCATTACCAAGAGGACTACTTCGAAGGAGATTAGAGTAAATGTATTGTGTATATGAATAAATGTATTTTTGCCGACCAAAAGTTCGATATTTTTTTAACACACATCGTACAATAATATTGTGCAATAAATCAAATTATTACTACTAACTATCATGGACGGCTAGTATCCAAAGGACGGAAAGAATTTATTTTTGTGCACCCATTGTTTGTCGACCACTAGAATAAAAACTTTGTAGGTGAGATTACAATATATAATCATGCTTGTCTTGTTATTCTGAAGTGTGATTGAAATTCTTTTGTAGTATTTTAATATTGCTTAATAAAATATTTTATTTAAAATAGAATTTTTTTCAATTTAACAATTTCTCATCGTATAATTCTATTAGCTCCTATTCTTCGAAATCATCATCAGGCTCGATATTTCTTAAGAAGAACGTTTCACACAATGTAATAGCACTTTGTACTATACAATTCTCCATTATATGTACTTCTCAACTAAAAATTAATATCATACAGTAAATTAATAGAATTATTATGTTGTTTCTATTTTAAGTATAATTCTTTCTTAATAAAATTCATGCATGTATTTACTACTTCCTTTTTTACATTAATATATTATTATAAACAATAAATGATATAAATTAAAAATATATATAATCACACACTTACAAAATTAAAATCTTTTTTTTCTTCTCTTAAGGGAATGCTGGAGTGCGTTGTTTTACCAACGAAGTGTGATTAATTTTCCCCAGCTCGTTTCTTTTAATTAGTATCGATAACAATACTGGCTGCCAGCTTTACACAATTTAATACGAAAAATGAAAGAAAATTAAAAATTGTAATTTTGTCCGACTCCTGCAGTCGAGTATGTGCTGCATATAAGATTTCAGAAACCGAAAATAATTTAAAGAAAATCATTTTAAGATATTACAAGGAAGTAATGTACAGAGATGAATAAAAAAGTAAGTAAACGATACAAAATATAAATTTATTGTATATAAACATTTAGAAATTATTTCATTATTAAGTACATTTAGAAATTATTACATAAATAACAAATAAATAAGATAGTAAAACCGAAAATAATTTAAAGAAAATCATCTTAAGATATTACAAGGAAGTAATGTACAGAGATGAATAAAAAAGTTTTACTCATTTTAAAGAGAAATAATAAAAATTATTATAACTTTTAACATTATTTATAATTTATAATGTTACAAATATCAATCATCTCAATTTCCTTATTTATTGATTTATGTATTTTGTTGTTCCAACGACAATTACTTATGCATATAAGCATGGATAGCTTATATACGGAAGCGTTAATAATTTTTTGTTTTGGAAATGATATGTCGTAATGTAACTTTATTACATATGGTTGAATTTGTAAAAAAATAATCTTTAATTTGGTAGAAAAAAATTGAAAATATAAGAAAATTATGAATAGTGGGGGTATTTTATTAAACAAAGAAATTTTAAAAAATATTTTTTTCTTTATATCTTTAAAGTATTCTTGAAATCGTACAACTTTTGTTTAAAAAATTTTGTTCTATCTTTTATACTACCGACGATATTCACCTCGAAAGAAAAATATTTTTTTAAGGGATGTTTCACGTCTAAAATATAAGTTAGCGCACGTATAAAAAACGTGTCTCTTAGATTTTCGTGTTTTACAACATATTTCATAGAGAATCAAATCGGTACCTGACAGTTGTGAAATTTCTCATGACAGTACAATATAATGATTATCTCATTCTTGTACATTGGCGAACAACATGATGCACTGTGTCACATCGTGTCACACTGTGTCTCTTGTTGGATGGCACTCTATAAAGTCAAAATTGATTAAAAGGTTATTGTCATGTATGTTTCTCTGATTGGAAGGAATTCTATAAAGCCAGAATGGGAAAGGTTAATATCTTTATCATTCGTGAAAATTACTTTTATTTATCATACAAGTGATATGGTTAAATGTTATAACCATAAATTGTGCTTTGTTTAATTATGATGTAATATCAGAGGCATTCATCGTGGGTTGACTATTTTTAATTTACTACCAGAGACGTTAATCGTGAGCTGACGAGCTATAACAAATGCCACTGTCGTAAATCGTGCTTTGGATAGTTATAGACAAATGTCAGAGGTGTTCGTCGTAGGCTAACTATTTTTAATTTACTGCCAAAGGCATTTCGATTATCAAATCTGGTAAAATACAATGCTTGCGAACTTCGTAGAATTTTGCGTCTGCAATTGAAGAAATGTGAGTGGATTTATTGTTATCATGATGGAATCAAAGCTAGTTGTTTGACATCGAAATAAAGAAACTAATGAACACATCTGTCTAAAATTTTAGCAGTAATCTTATGAAGAATCAAACTTTTTTAAAATTATAACAGTGTGATACTTGTGGGATTATTTCTGTAGAAGACCAAGAACTTTTCGAACTTATATCTTCATAAGTCATACCAATAATAACTGGGTAGAATCTAATAAAAATAGCATGTTACATTTTAAAAAAATGGATGTGATCTTGATCTGATCTCGCAGACGCCATCCAAGATCAAACTGAATATTAATAAATAACTTCTCTAAAACCTTACAACTTTTCTTCAAAAAATATTATGTAAGGGCCTTAGCACAAGGATGGCCGTAACTGTGCCGTAGAACGTGAATCATAGTCATAGGTCAACGCACTATATTTTGGCGTACTATATACACCGATACAAGTATAATTCACATTCTTTCACGATTAGTTATACTCATCTTTATGTTCAGCTCATAAATTCTTTGGGGTCTTTTTAGACACCCTATATAATATATGTTATATATATATATATATATATATATATATATATGTATAAAACATACATTACATGGTCAATAGTCATGTGCATAATTTTCATACGCTATATATCTATGAAATGTATATAAATATATTATATTCAAAGTGTTTTAGTAAATATATATTACACTTATTGGTCAATGTATACATATAACAGCAAGATACAATAAGTATATTTTTACTAAGTGAACACTCTGACTGTGACATAAATATATCTTCGGATGCAAACATGTATTTGAAATATAGTACATGTATGCACGTGTAATGTAATAGCACTTTTTCCTCTGTTCATAATATCATTTTAACTTGGGATGTAACATGTATTGTCAATACATAAATACATTGCACATACATATGTAGCTATTCCATCTCTTTTTATTACGTCTAATGAGTTTTCTACAATAATAAGCCATTAGTTATAAATTAAAAGTCAAACGCTAAAAATTGACGACTTTGATAATTTTTAACTTCTGACTTCTGATTTATGACTAATGGCTTATTGTAGAAAGCCCATAATAAAAAAAAAGAAGTTATTCATACTTACAAGTAAACCTGCGGAAGTGTCATTTACCGGTTTTAATGAAACTTTGCATATTTGTAGAACTTCGAAAAATATTTGACATATTTTTTTTATCGGCAACGGTCTACTCTGAAGGATGAAAGCTACCTTAAAGATAAGGATAGATTTAACATATTAGATGAAATAAGTTGAAAATCTATGTTGACGATTCCAGCTACGTGTCGTATCTATAGTTTTTTCAAATCAGTTTTGTTGAAATCAGACCGCTTATATCTATAGTGTATGTATGCGTCAATGAAAAGTGAAAATGTACGCCTGCCGCATTTAGTCATGATTGCACGTAGCATGTGAAGAAAACTTATAATATAGACATATTAGTGAATATTAGAATTATATTCTATATATATTATGATATACACACATTACATAAACATAAAATTTATTTTTAATTCATATCCACATATGTGTGTAACTACTTTAATTCTTTTTGTTACATGTAACAAAAAGAGATATTAGTTTCGCGTGCTCAGATATTTACGCAGATATTCTCATATACATACACTGTCAGTATTAAAAATCCATAGTTTACGTTATGTCCATTACAGATTCTGACAATATGTATCAGACTTATCTCTTTAGTAAAAAGAGGTGAAGTAGTTATACATATGTATATGTGCAATACATGTATTCATACGACACATTTTGACACATTGTGTAATCTAAAATGATATTGTACTATAATGAAAAGTGCTACTACGACTGAGTATATGAGTCAAAATCTGTATTTTACGTCACATATATTACAGATTTTTAGTACTAACGGTGTGATTTAGAACGCAATCATATTTCAGACTACGTTCTGTCTAAATGCTCACACACAATATGTGAACAAACCGAGCGACTGGAAACAGTTGGAAACGTGAGTGCTCACAGCACTCACAGCTCTTGAGAGTCTGAGCCTCCAAAGAACGTAAGCGGACGGTACAAAATCGATTTTATCGGCCTAGATCAAGTTCAGCTATCACTTCCAGCATCCCCTTAAAAAGTCTAGATTATTACTGCCAAGAAGCTGTCATGCGAAGAGTAGAAGGAATCCCATGTCAGAGAGTGAGATGAGCGTCGTCGCCGCTGTAAAACCGCCAAACCTCGAGTTCGTAGCATCAGATGGATCGCACATGAAAACTCACATGGTTGTAAGTGGCCGACTTAATGGCCGCCGTCTAAATCTGTAAAACTACGAGCCACATGCCATCCGCCCAAGTTTATCGTTAAAAGGATTATTAACTGCCGAATTGTGCTCGCCTCTATTGCTACAGTCAAATCATTTTTTCATATTTCGTTCTTCTTTATGTATCTTATGTGTCGTACCGAACCGATTATTGTAATTATATCGCGAGTTCGAGTTAACGTTCAGATTCGCGTCGACATTATCCTCCTGGTATGTCTCATTCAGGATATGAGTTCTTGCACACTGTCGATAGACAGTGAATGTTTGATTATCGTACATTAGTCATCTCCTAAGGTGATCACTGATAGAAGTAAAATTTCATAGTATAAAGTACAATTGTCGCCCGACGTTAAAAGTAAGTCATCGTTGTCACCCGCGGAAGTAGATTTTGTCGAATTCAATTGAGAAAGCTCCAAATATTGCTTGTAACGCGATTCATTAAATATAATTGTTCTCTATTTCATTATTAATTTGTGAGTGGTTCTTGCAACCTGTCTTTCTCGTCCTCTGACAATCTTCCCATCTTTAATCGACCCACCCCTGCCGTCGCGGATTAATAGTGAGCAAATAACTTAAATGAAAATTAGCAAAAGAGAGGCACGTTCTCTCGTGCCTGGCGTCCATCTGAATAATGAAAAGCTCTAATAATTGTGAAAATCTATCTGACTATAGATCCTACACTTATCTCGAAAATTCCTTTAAGCAGTAAAAAGACATAGAGCACGCGACGAAATTGTACTGTAACTTGTGAGCACAGTTACAGAAAATATATACACAAATACAAAAAATTTTCAATTTTCACGTTTCCGTTTTAGAGAAAAAGTTACATTGATACTCTGAGATTAGAAACCTAATAGGGAGGAAAAAAGAAAGACGGATTTTATAATGTAAACAGCACGCCGTGCCCGTTGGAAGGATCTAAGCCAGTACTCGCAAAGATTTGCACATTTCGGGTCGATTCCGGCGCGCTACCGCTCGAGCCGCCGGGCATTCACGTAACACAAGCTATTGAATTCTCTATTCCAATAACCGTTTTTGTCCCGTCTACTAAATCCGTGAATAAGAAAAATTTTCTCTTATGTTTCATTGAAATTAGGTTTACGTATCGTGAGCTTGGAACAAAGATCATTTTTTATGGGAATGGTGCAAATGGGTGAGAAACGTAATATTCATAGATTTCCGGAGATTTTTATTATGTATTGTAGCATAGTGCACATCACAGTTAATACTTATTATCGAGACTTTACTAGTCGCTTTTTTGTTGTTCAAAATAAAAATGCGATATAAAAAGATACAGGAAAATTGAATCTCGCTTAGCGCAACCTCCCATCCGTATACCACTAGAGTGAAGTAATTCCGAGGTGAAGGACGTTGTATTACTCCTAAAATGACGCATACTGCTATTACTCAAAAGAACCAGAAAAAATTGTTCCTCCTCCATCGCGAAGAGAAATTATCTCTTAAATGCCATTGGGGGTCCAAAAGACCTCAAGACTTTTTCAATCGTATATACATTTTATAATCCCGCTGTAAATCAAACTTTTGACTTCATCTACCGTTAGTTTAAATCCCCAGTCGAAACTACCAGTCGAAAAGTTCGCGGCAAGTCGGTCTCTGTATAGCAACCGAACAGGAACAACGCATTTCAAGATGAAATACAAAATACTCCAGTGTATTATTTACATTGTATTGTGTAAAGTAAGAATCGAAGCGATTTTTTTATTCACGTGTTTGTGTAAATTTCATCATTTTAAATTGTAAATACAATATTACTGTGCGCGCTATAAAATTTTTTTAGTATTGTAATTATAACTTTTTCACAAATAATTAGATAGAGTATAATTTGTAGGGTACATGTACCGGCTCATAAAACCGGATATCGGATATCCAGACAGAATGTAACATCGGATATCCGATATCCGCTCGAATATCCTAGAAGGCGATTTCTTCGAGTTGGATATCTAACATTTTCCTGATACCGGATTCGAAGAAAATGGCTTCCAAAAAAAATCCTTTAGAAAGAAAAAGATTATAATTTTGCAACAATATATAACATATTACAGCATCATAAATACACATACTTGTTTCTAAAACATTTAATAAGAAAGAAAAAAATCGACAATTTAATGATGAACAAATTCAACCGGATATATTCCCTACTAATGATATCTGGTTATCCGGACACATAGTAAAAAAAGTACCGGATAATATCGAATACCGGATACTTTCCAGATATCCGGTGCATGCCTAATAATTTGCCTTCGTGAGATAAGCACCGCGTTTATTTTTGCGTCAAATGTTCGGGACTAAAATAAAATCAATGTTTATATGTTTTTGTAATATTTTTACATACTTTTGTAATTACGTGCCCAAAAATATTTTTTTCATAATTTTTTTACCAAACCTTATATTACGTCAAATAAATCATTAATTATGTTTTTTCTTTCTCTAAAATTTCCCCATTTATTTCACAAAATAAATACCTTTTTTAGAATATCCAGTATTGGACTTAGCTAAAAAAGACTTATCTAAAAAAATACTATCTCAGGAGTACAATCCTAAATTTTTAGCGAAAAATATTAAAAATTAAAAAAAATATACGATTTATTTGTTTAAAGAGAATATGCTTCTTAAATTTTAACTAATCTTTTTTTTAGTATATTTACAGTAAAATTTCACTATAACTGCAATTATCTTTTAAAAGCTTTGAGGTGTTCCAAACAAATTTTCAAAGCAAAATATTGAAAATTCTAGGAATAGTATACACTTTTTCACGTTAGGGTCCAACTAACTGGCATTTACGTGTTTTTTTGATGTGTGACATTTAAAGGTTAAACTCGAAGTCGGATTCCAAGTATCGAAGTATTTATTGGGATAACTGCGCCAGCTAACTAGTAGTTGCTTATTAGCTCCTCATGTCCTACGCTTTATCATACGATCAACGATAAACTGTTCTTCCTATAAGTTTTTCTCAACTCAAACTAATTCTGGCTCATATCATGACTGCTTTTCGTGCAGTCGTGATATGTCTCCGACTTGTCCTCGTCGTGGATGCAAATTTTCCGTTTGTTGATAACGAGAGTTGATAACCAAATGCGAGAAACCACTGATTGATTTATCCCAAGTTATCTTGCAACATAAGATTGAGTGAAACCTTTTCTTATGAACTCAATAATCTGTGCACGTTAAATTTGATTTAATAGTCGCATTTTGAAGTTCTCACACTGTCCTATTAAAAGAAAAACTAAGCAATACGTTTCTTCGGATGGTATATACAACACGAAAATGAGTAGAAAGTATTTTCAAACTATACTATTGCACACAAATATTATGAATGATTGTCACAGACATTGGCGACATTCGGTACAGTATAAAATTTAAACTACTCCCATGATGTAACGCGCTGCGAGACTAACACTCTGAGTGCAGAGACTGCTATGAATCAATTAGACTCTTTCCACATCCTGCAATGAATCCTGATTTGAACCCCATAGAACACATATGGGACATAATGGCTTGTAGATTATGAAATTTTACAAGACAACCTGTCAGTTTCGAAGACACAAATCCTAGTTCAAATCTGGAATGGAATTCCGTAAGAAGAAATTAGGACTTGTATTAACATGAGGAATCGGCTGCAAGAAGTAATTGAATGGAGGTAACACACATTACTGAAATTTACGCACACTGTGCAAAATCCGACAGCAATCTCATCGTAGTGCATATCAGGTAATGATAATGTCGATATATGAAAAAATAGTAAAAAATACAAAAGTAACTTTAAGGTGCTGTAACTTTGCGAAAAAAAATTGCAGCGATTCGTTTTTTCTCTAAATTAAAGAAGAAAGTTTGAACTTTATGCCGTTGCATACGACATTCCCTAAAAAAATTTTACAAAATCCGTGCATTCTGTTAAACTTTACAATATTCAATATGACAAACACACCCTTATATTTTTGAGAGTTACAATGGCAGGGATGCATCAAACTTAAAATCTGATCATAACATCTTAAAGAAAAGATTTCAACTTCATTTCTTTAATTTAAAAAAAAAAGGTTATCCTACGATAATTTTTCGCAAAGTTATCATTAGCCAAAATTGGCTAATTTTTGCTCACAATTTTTGTATGCCATAATTTTTTTGAGCAGTGTATATATGCATGTATATATATATATATATAATATATATATATATAATATACATATATATAAAATATTCTTGAGACTTTCTATATAAAGATTATGCGTTTCGCGGGTTTCCTCAGTGTCCAGATCCATTCTTGGAACGACGTTTCGTGAATCTTGCAGTCCACATCAGGGCGAGGAGCAACCTGATACTGAGCTGTTCCTCCTGATACTGAGGTCATTCCTTTTTGTTGATTGTATGCCGTTAGTTCCACTATATGTATATCACGTTTTCTTTTATTATTATATCAGTTACCTGACAGATGGCGTGAGCACCCTCCTCGTACTAACCTAACCTTTTTTTTTATTATTGTTCGCACACGCCAGAAACCAAGCTCTGTCTTTTATCTTATTCAGCAACAAAGAAAAAATCCCAATACTTTTTTATGTTACGCTACTTGTTGGAGTGATAAGGGGGAAAAAAAGAATTGTGGGGGGGGGAAGGTGGGGTCAATCGGTCAGTTTTCAATCACTAGGA
>NW_011627008.1:1226683-1244096 GCF_000204515.1 Acromyrmex echinatior | reverse complement strand
GAAGAGCCAACCTGTTTCTTAGGTTTGGAACTAAATGTTGACCGAAGATCAGGACGTATTCGCGTAAATCAACAGGGATATATTCGTAATATGCTCGCCCGTTTTGGCATGGAAAATTGTAACAAAGCCCCTACTCCGGGAGAAGTCCAAATTAGGAAACATCAACTAACGAACGATGAAACATTTGGAGTTCCATTCCCTTATCGACAGGCTATTGGATGTTTACTATATGCAGCGACGCATACGAGACCAGATATCTCGTTTCAGGTTAATCATGCTGCTCGCGCTGTTGAAGCACCAACACCGTATAACGTGAAGGAAGTGAAAAGAATTTTCCGTTACTTAAAAGGCACAATGTCAGTAGGAATTCAGTTTGGTGAAGGTAAAAACGAAGTTGTTGGATATTATGATTCAGACTATGCTGGATGTCCGGACACTGCTAAAAGTACTTATGGACATGTGTTCATATTAAACGGTGGACCAATATCCTGGGAATCACGGAAGAGCACGATTGTCGCTGACTCCACAACTGTTGCTGAATTGCAGGCTGCTTATGAAGCATCGAAACAAGCCATATGGATTAAAGATCTCATGAAAGAACTCATGACGTCTTCTGAAAAACCAATAATAATCTATTGCGACAATGAAGCGGCTGTTAAGCTGTCAAAATCCGAGGAAATAAAGAAGAAAACCAAGCACGTCAATGTTCGCTTTAATTTTCTACGACAGACTGTTGGAGACAACAACGTGGAAGTTAAACATATTGCGGACACAGAGAACCCAGCGGACATGCTAACGAAGCCTCTACCCCATGCAAAGCTGCTCCATTGCTGTAACCTTCTTTTTATCGAGTGAGACTACGTCAAGAGGGGGTGTTGATTGTATGCCTAACCTAACCTTTTTTTTTATTATTGTTCGCACACGCCAGAAACCAAGCTCTGTCTTTTATCTTATTCAGCAACAAAGAAAAAATCCCAATACTTTTTTATGTTACGCTACTTGTTGGAGTGATAAGGGGGAAAAAAAGAATTGTGGGGGGGGGAAGGTGGGGTCAATCGGTCAGTTTTCAATAACTAGGAAAATGGTTTTCCATATTTTATTTATGTTGTAGCCATTATCTCTATTTAGATTGTTAGGATGTTTTTTTTTGTATCTTTATGGCTTCTCTATACTTTCTTGGAAAGTATGATGTTATGTTGGTTATTGTGGTCGTTTTGTCAAATAGTATTTGATGTCCTGTTTCGATGTTGTGTTCTGATAATGCTGATTGCGTGAGATGTTTTAACCTGATATCATGATGGTGTTCCTTTATCCATAGGTTGACCATTCTTCCAGTTTCTCCAATGTATATTTGCCCGCAGGAATAAGGTATTTTGTATACTTCTGCGGAGCTGAGTGAAGGTCTTTGATCTTTAGGATTTCTTAGGATTTGTCTTATCTTTTTGAGTGATTTAAAGATAGTTCGGATATTGTGTTTGTTTCATATCTTGTCAATCCAGTCTATTGTTCCTTTGACATATGGGAGCATGAATAGGATCCTTTCATCTAATTATATGTCAGAGAGCACACATTGTCATGTTTGCATATTTATTGATTGTTTTGATTATGTCTTTTTTGTCGTGTCCGTTTTTCTGTAAGGCTAATTTTAAGTGATTGAGTTCTATCTGTAGATGTTCTTTGTCAGAGATGGTGAAAGCTCTGTGTACAAGTGAATTGATTGCAAACTGTTTTTGTGCTGGGTGGTGGTGTGACTCGGCATGTAGGTATCTATCTGTATGTGTTGGTTTTCTATATACTTGATGACTTCAGGTACCGTCAGCTTTCTTAGAAACAAGAAAGGGTTTTCCGTTTTCTTCTATGTCTATAGTAAAATGGATATTTGGATGTTGGTTATTGAGGAAAATAAGAAATTCATGGAGTTCGGCTCTGCCATGTCTCCATATCACAAATGTGTCGTCTACATAACAGAACCAAACTTCTGGTTTGTTGAGCGTTTTCCTGAGAGCTTTGTTCTCAAAACGCTCCATGAAGATGTTGGCGATTACAGTAGAAATAGAAGAGCCCATTGCCGCTCCTGAAGTTTGTTCATAAAATTGATTGTTATAGGAGAAGTAAGTGGTTGTTAAGCAGTGCTCTATTAGCGGAATGAGATCGGAATTAGACTTTATGTGAGGACTTTATTATGTTTAATGTGTCTTTTATTGGGACTTGTGTGGAAAAGAATTCTACGTTGAAACTTACAAACAAGTCTGTGGAACGTAGTCAGATTTTTTGGATTTTTAAATTGAATTAATCATTATCAATCACTGCCGATTAATTATTTAATAGCGGCCGAAAACCGTGCGAAGAAACACATATTCTTGTTATACAACATACATTTTCGAAAAAACGTACACACACACAACACGCGTTTACCTGACGATAGCAAGCAGTCGACTGACTTTACTAATAAATCTATTAATTAATCACTATGGATCACTGTCGATTAATTGTTTGGCGATCGAAAACACACATTACACAACACGTGTTACTCGACGTGGCAAGCAGTGGCAAGCAGTCGCGCACTGATTTTATTGATTATAATTGAACAATCAAATGCACGCAAATTCACATGATCATAGTATAATCTGATTTATTGGATATTTACTTAATAGATTCATTTTATATTACGGGTTAATAAATTAGATTATTACGACCAAGAAAGATTCTTCATGAACTGAAGTATCGCTGTTCAACGTGAACGCATGATTAATTGAAGCGTCAACAAAAATTCAATGTGACAATTCCAATTGCAAACGATGAAAGATCAACGATGAAATAATGTTGCATGTATTCATTTTTTGCGGAGTTAATATTTCCCGCACGTTTCTCTCATTCTTTTCTCTTTTCACTTTGTCTTACGAGAAATGTTCCAGATAGAAACATATTAGTTGTCCTAAAAAAGGATTACTTTTGATCATCTTAAAAAGAACGGATTGTTTTGAACTCTCTGAAACGGAAGAAAAAATTTTATAAAAAATGTTCAAAATGACTATCATTCATCATAATGCAGACTTGCATGCGTCTCAACAATTTCTTTGTACATTTTCCATAACATCCTCTTCGATAGCCCATACGGCATATTACAATCTTGTTTCTAGATCTTCTGCGTCTTCAGAAAGCATTTTATAAATTAACTCTTTGTAGTAATCGAAAAATAAATTCAGAGGATCTTTGAGGTCTGGAGATCTGATGGTGAACCAACGGTATTGGACCGTCCCATCCACCGTCTCGGAAACTGTTCGTTCAAATAAGTTATCACATTTATGGCGTTATGTGGCCCGTGCCGTTTTGCTAAAAAATTATTTTGTTCCTCTCTAGTAGTGAAATCTTCTAAAAAATCTGGCAAATTATTTCTTAAAAATTCGACATATGTTACGCTGTTTAAAATATCTGAGAGAATAACGGGATCTAATATTTCAGTTCCCATAATTCTCGTCCAGATATTAATCTTCCAACGTGTTTGAAAGTTCCTCAATCGCGTAACTCTCGGATTTTCTTCACTCCATAAATGCATATTGTGAGAATTTAATATTCCTTCTCGTGTAAATAGCAATTCGTTGCTAAATATTACACAAGAAGGAAATCTGGGCTCTCGATCTACTTTTCTTAAAAAGTTTTCGCAAAATCTCCTTCTTAGAGGATAATCTTCTTCTCTCAAATATTGCACAGGGATATAATGAAGTGCGTGCAATTTTTCTTCTTTCAATATCCTTTGTATAGTTGAATACGATAAATCGATCAATAATCAGAATACTTTAGGTTTTTGTTCAAAAGCATGAATTATTCTTTCTTATTACGCAAGTTTCTTGCGGCACGTCCTCTGTCAGTGTCGTGTTTATTTAGAAGAACACTACCAGATTCATGCAATCTTCGGCTACTTGAAGTATGGTGGAAGCCGACGGATGTCTTTGTCGATGCGGATATAATTCCACATATTTTCTTTCAGTTAGTAAATGCCGTAGCTCTCGCCAAATGCGATCACCATATTGAAATATTCTTCATTTGAATATGCCATATCGTTGTCCTTCGCTTCTGATATTCGAGGGATTATTGATTCACGAATCGAATTTATATAATCCACGCGGGGGACCAAATCATGTCGCGTGTCGCGTCCGGTATTGCGATTCGGCCGAGGGAGCGTGGCGGGGAGCGGACCCCTCGTGTGGATCATATAAATTCGGGAACGATCGATTCGTGAATCAATCCCTCGAGTATCAAAAGTGAAGGACAACGATATGGCATATTCAAATGAAGAATATACGAATGAATAATGGATCGAATAGATATACAGTTGTGCGTGATTATTTAAATTTATTAAAAGAAACATTTAATTGTTTGCAAGTCGACTGTTTGGAATTCTATCGGAAAATTTATCGGAATTCCGGCCTATCTCATGGAGATTTGGAATTATTAAATCTTGACATGCTAAGTAAAAGAGTGAATGACTGAGTGATTGACTGAGTGAGTGAGAGAGAGAGTGAGTGAGTGAGTGAGTGAGTGAGCGAGAGAGAGAGAGAGAGTCTTGCATTTTTAATTTGAGACGATATTTCTTTTTTAAAAATGTACTAATATGTGTGCGCGTACTATTGTGAAATCATCAAGTTAATCATAGCAATCGTCTCGCGTAAGCACCCGCGTCTGACGGTGAATGCATCGTCCTTGCCTATCTCTTATACGTAGGCTGCTGGAAAAGTTTCTGCAATCTAATACTTCTAGTGGCGCCAATCTGCTATTATCATATCCGTAAAATTAGATGTTTTTTAACCTATAATTCAGTTGATAGTTTGTACTCAAGCTAACTAGTTTTGTTTGCATAGTATTTTAAAAGAAGTTATTTTGTGAGAAAATAGAAATTTCGCATAAAAATTTTCGGGCAATAATTTTTTACGATTACAAATGTAATCTAACTTCGAAACAATGCATCGATCACTACATTTAGCTTTTGGGGATGAAGCACCATCCAATAGGATTGTTTATAATTGGTTTGCCGAATTCCAGCGTGGAATCTTTTTTTGTGACGAATTCCGTGAAGGTCGTTCATCCACGTCTGTTGTTGCCACTAATGTTAATGCTGTACATGAAATGATTGAGCGAGACCAGTATATGATATACCGCGAGATTCAGGCATCCTTAGGTATTGACATGAAAGCAATACGATTTTGCATGATCACTTGAACGTACGGAAACTTTGTAGTCATTGGATCCCACACAATTTAACCGAAGCTCAAAAACAGGCTCGTTAAATGGAGCAAAGAAATGTTCAAGAAATTCAACCGAGGTCGATGAAATTTATCTACAACATCGTTACTGCGGACGAAACATGGATCTATTCGTATGAGCCCGAAAGTAAACAACAATCCACTGTTTGGGTATTTCAAAATGAACCGAAACCAACAAAAGTTGTTCATTCACGCAGTGCTGCCAAGCAAATGATTGCTTGTTTTTTCAGTTTTACCGGACATGTGACAACCGTGGCTTTAGAAGAGCAAAGGACTGTAAATACTGATTGGTATACAACAATTTGTTTGCCAGAAGTCATAAATGAATTGCGTAGAACAAACCGAAATCGCATCATCCTTCATCATGACAACGCCAGCTGTTACACAGCACGTCAAACCGTTGATATTTTTATCCAGTAAAAATGTCGAATTGATGATTTATTTTCCGTATTCACCTGATTTATTACCTAATGACTTCTTTTTGTTCCCAAACATTAAAAAGAAGATGCGTGGTGAGTGATTTGAGTCGCCTGAAGCAGCTGTTGAAACATTTCGTACACTGATTTCTGAGGTTACAGCCTCAGAGTGGAAAAAATGCTTCGAAAATTGGTTCGAGTGTATGTAAAAATGTATCGAACTTAAAGGCGAATACTTCGAAAAACAATAAAACCATTTACCGAATTTTACATATTTTTTTTCATATTGTTTGCAGAAACTTTTCCAGCAGCCTACTTATTTGACCCGTGATTCACTTTTCTCAAAAATTAAGCATTGGACATAATTTTCAAAGAGGAAAAATCGTCTCAGAATTAACTCTAGAATACGATTTTAAGGACAGAAGTTTGTTTTAAACCACCTTGTATATATATATATATACAGGGTTGGCCATATTCGACGGAAAGATCTGGCAATGACAGGGATGTTAGATCGAGTAGAAAAAAAAATGTGTTTTTTTCCCATGATTGAAAAAAAAACATTTTTCCGTTGAATATGGCCAACCCTGTATATATATATATGTGTGTGTGTGTGTGTGTGTGTGTGTGTGTGTGTGTGTATATGTCCAGGAGCAGTCTGCGGCACTTTTCTCATTTTGTATTGGCAGATTCCAGGACATTTGACATTTTCCAGGACTGTTTTGGAAAAAAATTATACCCTGTTGTTCCAGGACTTCCTGGAATCTGCCTTACGAATATAATGGCATTACGAGTCTGTACATCCAGATATATGTGTAGTCAGCAACTAAAAGGTCACAACACTATTTATTAATGAATTTCTGAATGCGGCCTACACACTTATCGAGCGGTTTTTATTTATGAATCCATAAGTAAGAATCATTTGGTAAACAGGTTACATTACAAAACTCATCAAAAACAAAGTGTCGTGAGCTTTCATCCCCTGATTATACGTACATCTGAATGTATAGATCCGGAATCTGCCATTATATTTGTATGATAGGTTCCTATTTGTATAGGATGTCTTGGAAACTACTACAAAAGATATTTACAATACAAATATATTACCTTTGATACCTAATTTTTAACAAATTCAGTCTTTAATAACCCTTATAGAAAGTTGCGCAATTTAATTAGATATTCAATCAGTTACTATCTAATATTATTGATTTCTCATAAAATACAAAATACTACATAGCAATTACAAAATTGGTTAATTATTCTGTAGAGGCAGTAACTTTAGTCGAGAAGTAACTTTATACTAAGGCGTATAATTTTGCTTATACCGTTTTTTTCCGAAATTCGAGGCTTTATTGTAAAAAACTGGTTATACATTTATGATTCAAAGTATTGTCCATTGCTGGCCACTACTTTCTCTCATCTTTCGGCAGCATACGAATCCGCGAAAAAACTGGTCATCTTTTGAGGCGATCCACGAATCGATCCAATTTTTTACTTCTTCATAAGACCAGAAGTGCTGGATCAGCCAGGTCGTGTACCATTGATCGAAACAAGTGATAGTCAGAGGGAGCAACGTCTGGAGAATACGGCGGGGGGGTAGGACTTCCCATTTCAACGTTTCCAAGTATGTCTTGACCACTTTCGCAACATGGGGTCGAGCATGCAAAATCACTTTATCATGTCTCTCGTTGTATTGCGGCCGTTTGTCTTTCATCTCGGTTCAAACGCATCAATTGCGTTTGATACTGATCGCCTGTGATTGTTTCAGTCGGTTTTAACAGCTCATAATATACTACGCCAAGCTGGTCCCACCAAATACAGAGCATGATCTTGGAGCCGTGAATATTCGGTTTGGCCGTCGACGTGGAAGCATGGCCGGGAACTCCCCATGATTTTCTGCGCTTGGGGTGATCGTAATGAACTCATTCTTCGTCCCCAGTCACAATGCGATGCAGAAATCCCTTCCGTCTTTGCCTTTCAAGCAACTGTTCACAAGCAAACAAACGCCGTTCAACACCTCTCGGCTTCAACTTGTACGGCACCCAATTTCCTTGCTTCTGAATCATTCTCATGGCTTTGAGACGTTTTGAAATGGCTGATTGAGTCACTCCTAATGATCCAATTCTTTTTGATTTTGACAAGAGTCTTGATCAAGTAATGCCTTCAATTCTGCATCTTCGAAAATCTTCTCTCTTCCACCGCTATGCTGATCTTCGACGTGAAAATCATCGTTCTTGAAGCGTTGAAACCACTTATGACACGTTCTTTCACTAATAGCGGCTTCACCATAAATATTTGAGAGCATTCGATGAGCCTTAGCCGCAGATTTCTTCATATTGAAGCAGAAAATTAAAACCTCTCGCAAATGACAAGAATTTGGCTTGTAAACTGACATTTTCAATCGAGAATAACTTTATGATGCAGACACAAATCGACTAATGTTTCTATGGGGTTATGTTGACAGATGCCCAAGTTTATTGTGTGACGTCTATGATCTATTTATTTCGATCACCACTTACCGCTAAAGCCATCTATACGAAAAAGGTATAAGCAAAGTTATACACCTAATAGGATTAAGTTTAAGATGTGTATACTTTATTTGTAGAATAAAGACAGAAATGAATGCGATAGTTTACAGTAAAACCAGTGGCATGGCGGGTTAGTCTAAAGAATATATAAGTGTTATGGATTGCAGTTAGATGGCGTCACTTTTTGGTTCTTAATTTGAATGCTCTTCCTCAATCATCGCTGGAAAGTATCTGTTATCCAGTTCCTCTTGATAGTTTGCGTAGCCTCACGTGTTTTGTAAGCATATCTGTAAGCATATCTTCACTCGCACAATATTCAAGCAAAATAATGTTGCCATTACTTAGGTCCTTTATGAAATAGTATTTGGCGTCGATTTGCTTCGATCATCGTATTGGCGATCGATATGCTTCAATCTCTTACTGAATTTTTGGTTGTTGGCTAATTTAATGCAGCTTGAATTGTCTACAAATTTTCCGGCAGCTTCACGTTTTCTTGAAAACCCTTTAGCAATTTCGTTAGCCACAACATTTTTTAACATCGCTCAGCACTATGTATTCCGCTTCAGATGATAGTGCTACACAAAATTGCCTTCTGCAAACCCAACTAATTGTGCTTCTATAATACTTGAATAAATATCCGATGTTTGATTTCCTGTCCTTCTTGGATTCTGCAATTTGCGTAGTCCATTAATTTCCTTTTCCTTTTGATCATTTCTTTCGAGCTTAAGTTTATAATCTGCCTATATTTGAGATACCTTGCAGTTCTCCTTGTTGCTGTTTGCGTCGGATTATTTAATTTTTTTTATTATACTTACTTTACTTTATTGCGATGTGATTAGCTTTTATGTGTGGATGTAGCTATATATAAAATAAATTCAATTAGACTCTGAAAATTTTTGTTATCTTACAGTAATAATCCTTGAAACTTTCATATCTTACACTTAACTATATTTGATTCTTTCCTATCATCCTTGAATCCATAGGTTTCTAGAATTTTACATATGTGTTTCTTTTGATGTATGCAATAAATTCCTTGTCGGTCCATTTATATCTGAATTTCTGAGTATTTTTTAATCCTTCTAAGTTTAGTTAATGTATATGAATATTTGATAATGCCTTTTCCAGCTTGATTATTTTTTCTGTTCTGTTAGACGCTATTATTATATCATCTACATAAATTCTACGTCACGTAATCTATTTCTAATGTCTTTATCATGTTTTATATAAAGACATATATCAACTTTGCCTTGTGTATAACCTAATTTTATTAGTTTATCCGAAATATATTTGTTCCATAGGTGTGCTTACTGTTTTAAACCGTAAAGACTTTTGTTTAATTTTAATACGTGCTTTTCTTTACTATTGACTTTATATTTTTTAGGTTGTTCCATACATATTATTTCTGTTAAAAATGTATTTTTTATATCGTGCTGTACCTGTAATTTGTCTCTGCCTGCTATGGTTAATAGAATCCTCAGTGTCGTTTGCTTGACCACTGGTGCGAAAACTACCTAATGATTTATACCATATTCTTGATTGTAACCAAGTGCGACTAATCTTGCTCTATGGCGAACTATATTTCCTTTTTCATCTCTTTTAAGCTTAAACATCCACTTGAATCCTAATATAATTTTTCCGAAAGTTTTACTAACTTCCATGTCTTATTTGTAACCAATGACTTATATTCCTCGTCAAGAGCTTTCTTTCAATTATATTTACTCTTTCCTGCAAGCGCTTCCTCGATTGTTTTCGGCTCGTCACTTGTATGCATAATCATTCCTACAAATTCATCAAATCTTAGTGGTGGAACTCCTTTATTCTTGTGCTTTGATACTCTTCGTGGTATTTCCGTTATGTCTGGTTCTTCTGTTAGTTGTTTTGTCTTCTCCTTTTCCTTTTCAATCTGTGTCTTTTCTTCTGTAGTTGCATGTTCTTTTTTTCGGACGATATCTATTTTTGCTTTCAATTCTTTGCTTTTCTTTTCTTTACTTAACTCTTCCTATTTCTGTTTCTCATCCAGGAATATGACGTTCCTATTGATAGTTATTTTATTTGTTTCCGTAAAAGATAAATATGGTAGGTTAATGAGAGTCAGCAACGATCAAATATAAAGATTTTTAGAACACACGTCCGTATACGACAACGTGTCGACGAAAATGACAATCATACACATGCAAAAGAATGACTTTAATTTACGTTCAAATACAAAAGGACTGCATCGTACCTATGTAGCGATGCTTGAAAATTTCTCTCGAGTTATATAGTAAGTTGTTTAGATTTATAGTTTATTAATTTAATTTGACAAAAGTTTTATTAGTTGACGAAAATGTAACATGAAATTTTAACGAAATATATTTTATATTGAATTTTTTCTTTTTTTTTATTATGTATTTCTTTATTTTACAATTCTAATAATTTTGACAGTTTTTAATTATTATACAATGATTTATTGCGGTTCGTATCGATTTGACTTAATAACAATATACATGTGTTTTAATCTTTATAATTGTAAATTTGCCTTAATGTTTACTGTGTGATCTCTTACTTCGAGAATAGTTCATATCTGAGTGATACATCATCGAACACAGACGTGTGTTCTAAAAATTTGTGCTCTTTATATTTGATTTTAGTATTTCTACTTTTAACATTTTAATATGTTCAACAAAGCTTCAGTGCAATGCTTCATGTTCCGTGATGGTAAGTCATTTAAATTGTTTACGCATATATTACGCTAATAAGATGTTTTTTAAAAAAATGTCAGATTAATAATGCTGCATTTTTGTCAATTTGCGAATGACTTAAACATTATGGACAAGTGAGCTAATTATACTTGTATCATTCTTGCTGAAGAGGACTCCAAAGAGAGTCGAAACGTTCAAAATAAAGAAGATATCAATCTAACATCTAATTACTGATTGTTCACTAAATAATTGCGCCGTTTATCGTTGCTGACTCTCATTATTATATAATATTTATCTTTTTGTATTGTTTAAAATTCGAGAGTCCTAATATAATTATTGCTATTGTTTATTTGTTTTTTTATCTATAATATTAACCCGAATGCTTTTAATTGATCAATGTATCCTACAAAGTGCAGTCTCCTTGCTTTGTTATCTAATTTGCGCCTTAGCTCATCTGAAACCTTTACATATACTTCGTATCCGAATATATGAATATCCTTCAAATTCGGTTTCTGAAAAACCATTTTTCATATGGTGTGATGGTATTAGATTTCGTTGGCAATCTATTTTGCAAGTAATTAGTTATGGCCTCGCCCCAATATTTTTTGCCCTAATCCATTGTCAACGATCATACACTTGGCCATTCCAATCAAATACCTGTTTTTTTCATTCGGCCTTACCATTTTGTTGTGGTGAAAAGGGTGCCGTAAATTCCTTCTTCTTAATACCTTCCTTCTTAAGATAATCTATCAGCTGCTTGTTACATATTCCTTGCCGCGATTCAACCTTAATATTTTGGGCTTGTTACTGAATTTAGTCTTGACTGCTTCGATGTACTCCTTGATATATTTGAAGACCTCCGATTTGTGTGCTAGTAAAAACACTTCTGTAGCTGTCGTAGTCGATCATTGTTAATACATATCTCTTGTTACCTGGCGTGATTGTTTGCATAGGATTGCAAAGATCATTATGTATAATCTCAAGAATATCCTCTGTTTGTCTGTTTGTCATTCTTGGGAAAGATCCTATTCAATTTCCCTTGAATGCAGTCTTCGCATACTTCCTTAATTCCACAGTTTTGTATTGTAATACCGTGTGTTATATTTTCTTTGACTAGTCTCTTGATTGCGTCCGGATCTCTGTATCCTAGTTTCCTGTGCTATGCGTAAATAATTTGTCACAATGTGTTTTCATTGACAATAAAGCTTTATGTTCCATTCTAAGTTTATACAGATTTCCTGTGTTTTCTGCTGTGACAATTATCTTCTTACTTTTCAGTATGTTGTATAATTTTTCTTTAAATTATATTGTAAATCCGTTTTTCGTAACTTTCTTTACTGATAACAAGCAACTATTTTGTAAAGCTGGTATGCATAGGACATTTTTCAATGTAATTGTTTTCATGGTATTATCGTTGTGACAGTTGATTCGTTCACGATACACATTATCTTGATTACTCCTTTTCATTTGCTACAGTGACTTTATGAGGGCAAATCAATAAGTTTTTAGAAAAAACAGAGTAAAACACATTTTTTTTATCGATTCATTTCTTTTCTCAATATAGTCTCCTTTCAGCTCGATATACTTGATCCAACGATTCTTCAACTTTTTCAAGCCGTCCGAATAATATGATTTGTCCAATCCTTCAAAATAAATCTCTGTTTCGGCGATGAGCTGATCTCTGGTGGTGAATCTTTTTTCTCCGAACCATTTCTTCAGGATTTGGAAACAGGAATAGTCGCAGTCGGAGCTAAATCTGGCGAATATGCTGGATGAGGAAGCAATTCGTAACAGAATTCGTTGAATTTGATCATCGATGCCGGGCATGTGTGAACTTGCATTGTCTTGATGGAAGAGCACTTTCTTCTTCGCCAAATGAGGACGTTTTTTCTTTAAAATGTTGTTGAAACGATCCAATAAGGCTGCGTAGTAATCGCCATTGATCGTTTGCTTCGACGGAAGATAATCGATATGAATTATACCGCGTGCATCTCAAAACTGTGGCCTTTCCAACCGATTTCACCGTTTTCGCCTTCTTCGGAGCTAGTTCACTCGTTGAAGTCTATTGTTTTGACTGTTCCTTCGTCTCGGGTGTGAAGTAATAGATCCATGTTTCGTCTACAGTAATAAACCGCAGAAATTCATTTGGATTATGTTGAAACATTTTCAAATATCGTTTTGAAATCATCACAGTCGCGCTTATGATCTACAGTGAGCGAACGCGGCATCCATCTTGCCGAATAACTTTTTCATACCCAATTGTTTGTGCAAAATTGAAATCACTGTGCCATGTGATATGCCTGTGGCCTCAACAAGCTCGCGCATTTTCATCGATAAATCAAAACAATATCGTGGACTTTATCGATGATTTCTGACGTAGCAGCCTCAATTGGACATCCCGAACGAGGTGCATCACATGTGGATGTACGACCACGTTTAAATTCATTCAACCAATTGTATACAGTTGCAAACGCTGATGCAGATGTGCTATGAACATTATCCAATTTGGCTTTGATTTCTTTCGGCATTAAACCTTTCATATGTAGATGTTTAATCACTGCATGAAACTCGTTTTTTTCCATTTTGCAGAAAATATAAAGATTGTTCGCTTTAATCGTCTACAAAAAAATGAAACCACGCGATGAATTCCACTCAAAATTTAACAGTAATCGGCTGAAAGATGCTACTTGTCAAAAAGTAAGTGACATGACACTGCGAGTGCCCTCTGACAAATTTTCTAAGTACTTATTGATTTGTCCTCGTCTTTTATATTTCTGAATGTTTCGAAAAATTCTCTGTTATTGGTCATGTGACTTGTGGCGCCTGAGTCAACATACCATGATTTTCTTGAATTATTTTCACTATCTATATTAAAGTAAAGATTGTTTTTGTCCGCAGTTACTTTATTTACCTTTTTGCTTTTTTCCTTCTGTTTGAGATCGGTAATTCGGAAAAAAAGTAAGAACTCTTTCGATCGACCGACAGTAATTGTTATTGAACGCACGCATAAGGTGAGCTCGTGATTTCATCTCGAGCCTGACCTTAATCCTCGTCAAAGTCAGGGATTCGTCGTTCTTTGGTCTTTTTAAAACAATTCGGTACACGCAAACAGGCACCGGCAACGGACAATCGAAAGTTCTAGAACAATTCAATTCGCGCACGCGAGTGCCGCGCTCCGACGAATACGTCACGCGCTGTCACCAATCCCACGTACGGATTTTCTGTCGCGCATGACTGTTACGTTGAACGTCGTTAGAAAAGAATCCAAAGCGCCAATCAATTTTGTACAACTAATGCCACGTAATAATTACGATTGTGGCAAAATTTTATTGGATTTTTCCAAGAAGAAAGCCCAGGCCGAAAGCAATAAATGCTTCGATCTCGCCGTTCCTCCTTCTTAGAGTTCTTAGAGTCATAATCTCGCTATCGTTTCGTAAAACCGCCGTGCTAACCGCTTAGTGAAAACCGCTATAAGACAGATCTTTTCGAGAAGTGCCGAGAAAATCGTCGAGATTTTCCATCACCGCGATTCCAAATACAATTTGGAAAAGGTGACCGCATTTAATTCTGTTAATCTAATATTTAATTAATTATATTTTCTGAATTTGTAACTGTGCATATTAAAGAAAATTCTTTCGTTAAATTACAAAGAAACGGAGTTCTCTTTACTGTCGTGTATCATATCAACCGTGTGCCGTTCTCTCACTCGAATCTTTCCGCGCGGTGCATTCCCGCACACTTTCCACAATTTATATTTTTTTACATTCCTTTTCATGTGTTCTTCTTATAGTAAATACACAAGATTTGTCCCGATTTCGTGTGTTTTCCTGTCTCGTATCTTTAAGACTTTGTCTTGCGTTTCATTCGCCATATTCGCATCGTTCTTCTACGATACTCATCGATGAGCTTACTTTTCACTAGGCTGAGAGTTAAGTCCTTTTCTGACCTATTTTCGAGTGCATTTATTAAACTGTTACCTAAGAAATTTAGAAGATTTGAATGATTGAAATCTCACTTACAGCGTGTGAGATTATAGATTCTTTATGAATAAGAATCTGAAAAGTGTCAGAATATTTATAAGTCAAATAAATAGTCATGTTATCTAATACACGATCACTGGCTTTATTTAACTTGAACAGAAACACGAACCGAAATTTACGGAATATCGGACTCACAAACGTATAAAAGCAAAATACGTAAAGAAGGAAGAACTAGTGACGACGTTCTCTGGAGATAACCGATATATCTCATCCAGAAATTAGAGATACGTGCCGTAATGGCCGTGCTCCGGCGGTTTTATCGCCGACTTTATGCGTCGCGTGCGTGCTCCGTTTTCTTGGAGTATCGTTACCGATTGACAGATGTCGGGAACTCTCGAAGCAAGGAAAAGATTCTCTAATTCTACCAAGTAACATTGCGATAAATAACTCTTTTTTAATATTCTTTCCAATGGCTTCTAGTTTGTCTTTAATTATCGACATATTAATAAAATGTCCCTCGATATTATCGTTTTCTGCAAATTTCGTACTGTATAAATTCTTTAGTAAAATAACCTTACTTGATAAAGAAACCTTTTGATACTAGTCTTGTAAGTATTATAATACTGTAATTATGACGTAATTACAGTATTATAATAATTTCTTATGGCGCCCCCCACTACCACTCGAGACTCGGCGGCCGAGCCCACGTGACGCTGTGCCCCAGGAGCGTCGCGATACAAAAAGTATGTTGGGAGCATATCTTCCAGCAAATATCATTAAAATATTTTCTTTCCTACATGATTTTTATTTTAATATTTAAATTTTTTATTATTAACATATTATGTGTGTATTCTACAATAGTAGGGTAGTAGGTAGTAGGGGTCGCCTCAGGAATCTGCCCGAAATGGGCAACTAATTCCGAGCACTGTCTTAAACAATCCTATTCCTGGACTTATAACCTGTAGGCAGTGACTTTAGGTCGAGAAGTAACTGTACACTAGGAGTAAGTTTAAGATGTGTATACTTGATTTAGAGAATAAAGACAGAAATGTAGAATAAAGATAGAAATGAGTGCGATAGTTTATAGTGAAACGTGCGAGTGACATGGCGGGGCAGTCTAAAGAATGTGTCTTATAAATGTTATGAGTTGCAGTGAGATGGCATCATTGCCATCTAATCTTTTGCTCTTAATTTGAACATATTCAATTTGTTGGACTCAATTCCGATAATGATAAAATCATGCTCGCGTTTTTGTACGAAAAAATCATTTTGTACAAAAAAATCTGGCAGAAAGAAGCATCACTCCCAATTAATAATCTTGATAATCTTGAATTGTCTCTTATTAATTTAATAATCTTGAGTTGATGAATATTCAGATGAGGAAATCTGTCACATCAACGAAATACAGCGGCATGAGGATGTGCTTTTTATTGTCCTGTTTTTATTGAATAAATAGATTCAAATTGCGTTTCTTTTAATTATGTCTAGTAAGTATTACATCTAAATTGCAGACAAAGCGTTACATCTAAATTGGGATCCTGATAGCAATTATGTAATTTTTTCCCTAGGCGGAAATGTGAAAAGTGAAAATTTTATATACGAATGTATCATATATGTATATATTTATTATTGAGAAATCGCTTTAACGATACGTGACCACTATCGCCGACCACAGATAGCGCTTCTATCACCGGCACGTTCATCTTCCGCGTGCTTGATTCGACAAGGAACAGTTCAAGTATTCCCTGCGTCGCGATCCCTCTTCAACAGGTTATGGGCCCAGGCAAAGATTCGCGATAAGTGTTCGTGTTAAAGTGACAAAGCGAGAGAGGTTCTCGGTGATCAAGTGCATAAAAGAAAGCGACACTCACGATGAACGTGTCCGCTATGAGCCGCATTGAAACGCTCAATAAAGACAACTATGACACCTGGAAAATGCAGATGCAAGCAATATTGGTGAAAAACAACGCATGGAAATATGTGAATGGAACGAACGTGAAAACGGAACTAGTTGCCGACGACGACGGGATATCTGCCCAAGCTCGTGCGGAATGGGACGACAATGATAGCAAGGCGATGTCGGATCTCATCCTTTCAATTCACCCGGAGCAAAGGCTGCACATCATCTCGAGAAATTTGGTTGAGATTGGAAGGGATATATCAATCCAAAGGTCCCGCCCGAAAGGCAACGTTGCTGAAGCGCCTCGCATTACAAAAAATGGGGGACGGGGAAGACGTGCGCGAATACATTCGCACATTCTTCGACGCAGTGGATAAACTGACCGAAATGGAAGTGATCATAAATCCCGATCTGCTCGCGATTTTGTTATTATACAGCCTGCCATCGCAATATGAAAACTTCCGATGTGCCATCGAGTCGCGCGATGAATTACCTGCACCTACGAATTAAAATAATTGAAGAGAGTGACGCTTGAAAAAAGGACAACAACGTTCTTGTGCAAAACGCCATGACGGTCAAGCCTTACGCAAACAAAAATTGGAAGAACAAAAAGAAGGCCGCACCGAAAAACGAGGTGGACAAGGAAAAGA
>NW_011627008.1:1188438-1223839 GCF_000204515.1 Acromyrmex echinatior | reverse complement strand
GACCCGCCAGAGGTCATCGTTTTCAGTGACAATCAAGGAGCACTGAAACTAGCCGAGAATCCAGTCTTCCACGCTAGAACAAAGCATATCGACATACGACACCATTTTGTTCGTGAAGCTATAAATAACGAATCCTTTCAGCTGCGTCACGTCTCAACGGAAGAAATGGCTGCAGACGTCCTAACGAAAGGTTTATCGAGACCTAAGCACGACAAGTGCCGGAGTCTGATCGGCCTCGGCGAAACATGAGTAATAGTTTCTCTTTTAGTTCGATCGCGTATCGAGGGGAAGTATTGGGAAATCGCTTTAACGATACGCTATCGCCGACCACAGATGGCGCTTCTACCACCAGCACGTTCATCTTCCGCGGGCTTGATTCGACAAGGAACAGTTCAAGCATTCCTTGTGTCGCGATCCCTCCTCAACATTTATATGTATATATATATATAAGATATAATTTTATATAGGAGGAAGCGTTTATAATTAATTCTCAAAAACGATATGTTGTAATATAGGGTAAGTAGTCGTCCAATAATGAACCAGTACACTATGAACCATTGCAATATTTCGTAAATGTAATGTTACCAGTTTGTGCTGTTATCATGTAGTGACTCGCATTTGAACCCCTCCTCGGCTCCTCAGTCAACTGGTAGGTTGTGTCAAGGACGGCCATGTAATATTACATTTTAAAAATTTTGAGTTGCAAAATAAGTTTTTTTTTTGTAAGTTTTACGCATTTTTAATGTTTGTGTAGTTATCATATTTTTTATTATGCAATAGTTTTGTGTGCACATTTGGCTTTATTATTCTGTAAGCAACTTTTTTCTGTCATATTATTTTACCATATTATTTTGGAGATTATCGTGGAAAAGGTTAGATAGTCTACAATGAATCATGATTCGTTGAAGACCACATAATCTTTGTTACGATAATCTTCATTTTCCTTCTTACATTTTCCATTTCTCACTTTCGTCGCACGACCAGTCAGAATTAAAAATGCAAATCATCTCAGCAACAAATTGTGTTAGATGAGTTCCGGGAATTTATTGTATTATTAGTACACGCGATGTTACCCAAATTTTAGGGTACTGTGATTTCCTTTGACTCAGTGAATGATGTCGGTAGCTGATATTGCATTTGCTCGAGATTTTCCATCGTAATTAAAACCATTTTTTTTTACCCTTCCCATAGCGTCTTATCTTCACTATTTCGATCTTCTGATAAGATCGACAATGTAGGACTCATAATATAGTAAAATCCACCTTGCTGCACCTATAGCTTTTCTCTATCCTTCTAATTATCGCGTTTTGCCATGCAATGCAGCATCATTTTGTATTTGCCGATTTTTTTCGAGCGAGATGTGATCTTTGAATGTATTAAACACGCAAATACAATGTTAAATAAGTTTAGCGTTTGCGGCACGCAGGAAACCTATACGTTGATGTTTATTCAGACGAAGTAACGCAAGAAGACAAGCGTTTCTTTTACCGATAGAGTATGTGGCGATTTTCGTCGCACTCAGCGATCGTTACCCTCCTTCATTGCGAGGAAAGCACACAACTGATGCATGTGATCACACGTACTCACTTTTGTACAGATCCGCTAGAAAATGATCTATGTAGTAAGTAAACATAATGAATCATATTCTCGGAAAAAATACATTCGAAATTCGTCCGGAATTGATTGTTTCAGATCGAGCAATAAATAGCCGTCAGGCTTTTACGTAGCATTGCAACTTCTAACAATTTTTAATCGTCCTGTCACGCTAAATAGTGAATTTGCGGATGATGATTTTTGAAAACGACTATGTAATTCGCATTGTGTTCGAGATCGGTAATTCGAAAGAAAAGCAAGAATTCTTTCAGTCGACCGACATTAATTGTCATTGAACGCATGCATAAATTGAGCTCGTGATTTCATCTCGAGCATGATCTTAATCCTCGTTAAAATCATCGAATTCGTCGTTCTTTGTTCTTTTTAAAAACAATTCGTTACACGCAAACAAGCTGTCGTTACCGGCAACGGACAATCGAAAGTTCTAGAACGATTCAATTCGCGCACGCGAGCGCCGCGCTCCGACGAATACGTCACGCGCTGTCACCAATCCCACGCACGGATTTTCTGCCGCGCATGACTGTTACGTTGAACGTCGCTAGAAAAGAATTCAAAGCGCCAATCAATTCTGTACACCTAATGCCACGTAATAATTACGATTGTGGCAAATTTTTATTGGATTTTTCCCAAAAGGGAAAGCTCAGGCCGAAAGCAATAAATGCTTCGATCTCGCCGTCCTCCTTCTTACTTCCAAAAAGTTCTTAGAGTTCTTAGAGTCATAATCTCGCTCCGTAAAATCGCCGTGCTAACCGTTTAGTGAAATCGCTATAAACCGAATCTTTCGAGAAGTGCCAAGAAAAATCGCCGAGATTTTCCATCACCGCGATTCCAAACTCAATTTGGAAAAGGTGACCGCATTTAATATTCTGTTAATTTAAATTTAATTAATTATATTTTTTGACTTTGTAACTGAATATATTAAAGAAATTCTTTTGTTAAATTACAAAGAAACTGAGTTCTCTTTACTGTCGTGCGCCGAACTCTCACTCGAATTTTTCCGCGCGGTGCGCTCTCGCACACATTGAATGATATATTGTGCTATCTCCGTCCTTGATGGAAGAGATTTTGCGAGATAAAAATAGCACTGAGATTTTTGTAATGACTGCCTTTAGTAAAAAGATCTACGATCGCCTCGTTCGGCGACGATTCTATTATAAGATCAATTATTATCAATTTCAGGGAAAGCGGATTATTTGAGTGATCTTCCGGACGAGGTAATCCTTTGTGAAATTCAATTATATTTTTCTTCTTCGTCACTTTACCATTGGTGCATTTCAAGCTCATAAGGGAACCTCTCGAGGTATCAAATTATGATTTTAATGAAACTTTGTGAACTTGTAGTTTACATAAAAAGATGAATTTAGAAAATATCAGTTGCTGCTAAAAAACGATTTGAAGGGGTGAAATCACCTTTTACGTGTACAGCGGTTTTCAGCTTTTTCCATTATATCTTGAAAACTATTTAAGATATAAAAAAATATTTTATACCAAAATTTTACAACAAAATTAGCTCTATTCATTCACGTTTTTAGAATAGTTATTTACCAATTTTTTTTCAAAATTTTCGAAAAAAATTGTTAAATGTATGGTTATTCTAAAAAAATGTCATTGACTTGAATAAATAGAAGTAATTTTATTGTAAAACTTTTGTATAAAATATTTTTTTATATCTCAAATAGTTTTCGAGATATAGCGGAGAAAGTTGAAAATCGCTTCACACATGAGGCCTGATGTCATCTTTTCAAACTCTATGTTGGCAGCAATTTTCAGAACTTTTTAAAAAAATTATTATTTTTTAAAATATTTGTGATAGATAGAGATAATTTTATTATAAAGCTACTTGTAAGTAAATGTCTATCCTAAGAAAATGATAAAATGCTATCATTTTATTAGTATTAATATCGTTATTAATACTAATATGATTATTATATGATAAAATGTTCGCAATTATAATATTCTTCAAAAAAAAGTTGCATACAAAAATATTTACAGCGACGCTTATTGTATTGTAAAAATGTATGTGATTTATTTAGGAGGTGTACGTGATATATTATTTATAAAAAAAAATCGCGGTTAAAAATATTTTATCGGTCAAACAGAAGTACATATCAAAAAATATCTTATCTATTGATTATTGATCCGATTTGTATTGTATTGGATCTTATGATGTAAGAAATTGTAAATAAGATAGATTCATATTATCAAACCCTAGTGAGAAGCACAGAAACACTTTCATCTAATATTCTTATCGCTCTCTCATAATTATGACATAGTGCTTGATTGATATAAATAATTAACAGGACAGTATCGTCATTTTTATATCACATATGATGTATGTGCTTGATTAATATTATTAATTAACGGAACAGTAACATCATTTTTATATCAAGTATAATGTACATAAGATATAAGATACATGCCTAATATGTAAAAATGATACAGTGATATCACTTTATATTACTATATAAATCACAAAGATCTTGCAATAATTTCAGTATAAAGCATAATTAACAAGAATAATTCAAGTGCAAAGTCAAAGTCAAACAGTGCTAATCGTTAAAATGAATCCTGCAAGTATTCTCAATATTTTTTAATTATCTTTTTTCAAATTTTTTTTCAAAAATTCCGGAAACACCTGTAAACAATAAAGAAATTGAATTGCGCGATGTGATAAAGAATATTATATACTCTTTAATGAATGAAATGATATTCATATGATATTCGTATTGATACTATGTTAAAATTTGAAAATTATTGGGAATCAAACTTACTTGATGCAGATTTTGTCTCGGATGACAAAATGGAAATACTCGAAGAAGATGAAGACGATGATTAAGCAGAAGATAGTTGTATTTCAGAAAAACGAGAAATTGTTAATGATGGCTATAAAAGAAGTGCTGTTGAATTTTGTAAAAGTGCAAAAAAGGAACGGTATTCTTTATTATCGATAAAAAATTTAATAAGGTGAAGTCTTTGCGACAACTAGATCGATGGGAACATTACATACAAAAAGGAGGTACCTATAGAGAAAAGATGTCGTATATTTCCGAATATGTTTTACAAATTTTAAAGAAACTGATGACGAAAAGGGAATTATTCATGAATTTACATATGAATTTACGACGACGGGCTTTAGAAGCCAGGGCACAAATCGATCTTCTTTCATTTAAAGCTAGCTAAAGTTGCTGCTAAGTGCAACATGGATATTAAATTTTAAAAGAAAACATAGAATCGTGTCAAGAAAAATAACAAAATTTGTAAATCGTTCTGCGCAAAGAGATAAA
The DNA here is from genome assembly GCF_000204515.1 of Acromyrmex echinatior. The sequence goes on along the minus strand of NW_011627008.1, from coordinate 1,218,941 downwards.
GAGCAATTACAAATGTATGTCAGAAATTCATAACTACCGTAAAATCTAATATAAATCTTTTTGAACTAAAGAATATATATAATGCAAAATTCAATTTGGAATTACATTCAGGCAGAATACTGACCAAGGTATTAAAACAGTTAAAAGTTCAATCACTATCGACAACTACGCATAGTTACACGATTATGCCCATAATTTCTGCAAGCGCAGACAATTGAAATCGCTTTTTTATTTGGTACTGAAAGAAGTGGAAATTTTGGATCGCGTAGAAAAAAGTTTATTTAGACCTGCAAATGTTTACATTGCAACACCAAAATTGGGCAAATTAACTACACAACACTTTCAGTCTTGGTTTACAAATGTATTTGAATCCGCTATTGGAAGTTTTAATGTGCTGTTATTAGACTCTTGGAGCGGACATTGTCTTGCAAGTCTGCAAGAATTTATGCCAAAAAAAATAAAGATATACAAATTTTAACTATATCAAAGAAAACAACGCGAATGATTCAACCTTTTTGACATTTGGATTTAGACTGGAAAAACTTTGGCAGAACATTCAGTGATCGCAACATTCGTGATTATGTTATTAAATTATGATATTAATTTACATTTGAGAAATAATATCATCAAATTATAATCTTTAATGCATACAATTGTCTTCTCCGCAATTTTATAATCTTTTTAAATATGCTTGGTATAAGAGTGGATATATCGAAGAATGGTCGCCACAATTCGAAACTCCAGTAGATTTTTATTTCAACGGAAATACCTCACTGCTTCATATAGGTGCACTGGTGCATCTGCTATAATACGATGTTCCTGGTGCAAGAAATATTTCTGTATGTAGCATTTTCTTGCAGAATATCATAATTGCGAACATTTTGTCATATAATAAATCATGTTAGTATGGGATGAAGACTATAATTAATAAGAGATTTATAAGTAGTTTTAAAATTTATAATAAATACATTCATTATTCTTTATAACAAAAAATGTACTTATACATTACAAGAAATATATGGTACCGTAACTCATCATTGTTAGATTTCAAAGGAGCAATGGCAACCCTAAGTTCTTGAGTTAAATATTGTAACATTTTATTATCTTTTTACTTTCATGTATATCAAAATGTTAATCAATCCATTTCTATAGTTAATTTCAACATAAGCAACGTTTATATTAACATATGTAAGTAAATAAATTAAAGTCAAATTAAAACATCTTCTTGAGTTTAAAAATTATTTAACTCAAGAAGATGTTTTAATTTGAACTGCATTATCAAATTAATGACATATTGAGAAAAATGAGGAGAAGGATGATGTAATTTTACAATATTTTGATAAGCATTTTTTAAATATTACTACTCGCGCGAATATATTTTTATGTAATAATAACAATATTTCTTTTTAAACACATTTTTTAAATGTACCAAAATAGTCAAGGGAAGAATGACAGCATTTGGAATAATTTATGCATAAAAAAAATAGAATGGAATAGGCCTACTGGGGAAACCACTATGAAAAAAGCGCACCATGTTATCTACCTCATGATAGGTGGTATGGAAATGATAGCATTTTATCATTTTCTTGGAATAGACATTTACAAGTAGCTTTATAATAAAATTGCCTCTATCTAACATAAATATTTTTAAAAATAATAATTTTTTTAAGAAGTTTTGAAAATTGTTGTCAACATAGAGTTTAAAGGGTGAAATTAGGCTTCAATAGGCCCCCTAAAGTGATTTGCAACTTTCTCCGCTATATCTCGAAAACTATTCGAGATATAAAAAAATGTTTTATACAAAAGTTTTACAATAAAATTACCTCTATTTATTTACCTCAATAATATTTTTTTAGAAAAATTATTCAACAATTTTTTCAAAAATTTTGAAAAAAAATTGATAGATAATTATTCTATAAACGCGAATGAATACAGCTAATTTTGTTGTAAAACTTTTGTATAAAACATTTTTTTATATCTCAAATAGTTCTCGAGATAATGGAAAAAGCTGAAAACCACTGAACATATAAGGGATGATTTCACCCCTTCAAATCATTTTTTAGCAACTGATATTTTCTAAATTCATTAAAATCGTAATTTGACACCTCGAAAGGTTCCCTTGTCAGTTCTTCGATCTCTTTTACGCGAGTGTCGTATTATAATTGGCGATAGACTTTTTGCTATTAATAAAACAAAACTCTCTTAAAACGCAAGTAACATAAGAGATAAATACCGAAGAAAAGTCTCCACGACGATCGTCTTCCTAGTCAGTTGGCCCACATATGACGTCCAGGGATATATCCAGCGAATGTCCATTTTACATGAACGACTCGGTTTTTATGTGCGTCTTCAAAGCAAAAAGAAAAAAACGGTGCTTAATCTCTATAATACGCAAAAGAAAATAATTTAAGGGGCGAAAGGATAAATTGATTAACGCGACGGGCGAACACTCGAGTAGTAATACTAGACGGGTTCTAACCTATGGGACTAGAGTAGGCGCGGGGAAGGAGAGGGAAGACGCGGAGAAGGTCCCGGCGTTTTCGATGTTTATGTAAAACATAGGATCCCGGTCGGAGTGATTATGTAAACATGACATTCCGCTTTGTGTTCCGTATTTTTTTTTGGCACCCGCCGCCATCACCGTCGCCCGTCGTCACTACATCACCCAACTCAAAAATGTATCGGTACAAAGGCTTGCATACACCTACCGCATATACTTAACATCTCTCTTCCTCTTATATTTCGTTATCTTACGCTGCGTTGTCGTTTTCGTTGTATCTTCTTCTCACACGCAAAAATATTTTATCATACGTTTTTTATTTAATGATTTAAATAGAGAAAATACTTAATACGATCGTGTCTGTCATAGTACCGCTAAGCGTGAAGATGCTGGCGTAATATGATAGCGCTACGATAATAAGACAAAAATAAATAATGTCATATACCCAGACATATAATTTAAATATGCGTTTACTTTTATATATAACGTAATTTTACAATATATAGTTCTTATTATATAGTTATTACAATATTTATAAGGAACTTAATTCAATTTAATTTAATTTAATCAAATCAAATTTTAAGCACCTACTTCCGATTAACAATAAAATGTACATTTTCACACTGTTTACAATATTATCTAAAGCATAAACTATTAACTCACACTCTATATTTGATTTTTTATTATAAATTTTGCGCAAAAAATCTACAGCATCACATTTATCGATGATACAATTTTTATCTAAAAGTGTTACAAAATATTTAAATTTTTCATTAATGATATGTGTATATTGATACAGCTCAGATTATACGTTCTCAACGCAATGTTTGAGTTCGAACATGAAGAGCACGGTTGACGGCTTTATATATAGACCTGTTTCGAGCAGTGTTAATTTGACCACATTCGCATCACGCATTTTTATGATTTCTATCACTAGATCTTGGACTGATAATGATGAAGGTAGATTGCACGAACTGTTCAATATCCACGCGTCTTTCGATGAAAGCCAGCAAAATTGAACGAGGCAAGATTATGTTATTACCTTGGTTGTCGCCAATTTCCACAAAAAACAGGTTCCACGATTCCAATATCCAGGTATTTGTAAGCTGTAGGAGTCAGTGTCTTCTTCTCAATACACGAAATGTATGATATCGGGATTTATTACAAGAGATGCTCTGCACAAGAAAGTAATATATATATATATATATATAATAATATATATATTAATAATATATATATACAAGTATATAATAGAGAAAAAAGGAAAACAGATAAACAATCTGTAGAGAAAAGGTATAAAAAAATTTATAAAATAAAAACTTATTGTTTATAAAACTCTTTATCTTGAATAGGAACGTAAAATCTCATCATACATGCTTGAAAACCGTTGCAGTAGCGGTCCGTCTGAACAACTGATCCAGTAATTGCCCGAGTTCTTTCTAAGTTTCGTCCCCTCCATCACATTTCTTCAGGAATGCATATAGAATTGTCCAATAAAACACAAGTGAGGGATCAAAAATGTAAGCGCCGATATACAACAGCTTTGTCAATGTAATAAAAGATTTTTTTAAGGACATTGGATGTATTAATACGACATATTTCACGATGACGTTATAAATGTAATTTTGATACATTGCAACGTTGCCAAATAGTATGCATAATGATATCAAATTTAAAGATCGATATGCACTGCGACGTTGCCAAATAGTGCGCATAAGGATATATGTCCCACCCGTTGTAGTCCTATACTCGCTATATCGTCCTATTCGTGCTCTCTCTCCTACTCATCGTGGTCCTATACTTATCATAGTATTCGCGCTCTCTCTTCCGTTTTATTCTCTCTCACGTTCTCTTTTCTTCTTGCTCATAATTTTATTAAATAAATATGGTATTTGTTTAACGATTTCTTAATGATATGACTTAGCAATGATTTTAATTTAACAACTAATTATAATATAATAGTATTTTTAGTAATGTAATGTAATACAAATAGCTGAGTGTTCCTAATTATCAAATCATTATAAACTATTATTGAGTAAACGTATGTTTGAACATACATATGTTTGAACGTACGTATGTATAATTGTACGTATAAACGTATATTTGATACGTACGTTTGTGGTTGCAAACATTCTCTCTCGCATCTGCGTCGTCTCTCAGCCTTCCCGCACTGCTATTGTATGCTACTGATTTACTACTTGTTCACTACTATGCATTCAGTCTTGTATTCAATTTTCATTATTAATGTGTCTTAAATTTATTCTACGTTATGTTACGTTTTTTTTGTTCTGTAATCTAACTTTCATACTATATTGTAAATTTATGTTTTATATTCGCTTTGATGCTTTTTACACCATTTTTATGTAATTTTTTACTCTCATTTTCTGGTAGGAGTTAGAGCAGCAGACTTTGCTAGTGCCTTACCATTTTGTGCACTTGTACATTTGATTTTTTCTTGTTTAACTGTAGTCGTCATGTTTTTTATTATTATGTAAATAATGCACAAATAAATTAAATTAAAAATTAAATTAAATTAAATATGTACGTATATACATTAAGTACGTATGAATTTGTTTAACATTACTGATCAAAAATTAAATAATTAATACTAATAACAATTGAGCAATCCATTACAAACGTCTGGATATAGAATAGTTCGCTTTAAATAATATTTTAAAAAGTTAACAACTAGTGAGCAAATATTGTTTTTCAAGGGGACAAGTATGATCACACAATTATAACATTACTTTTAAATATGAAGCGCCATGATCTGAATGTTGAGATGTTGAACTATTATCTATATTCATATAAATGAATTAATTTCAGAAATGATAATTGCGTGCCGATATGGTTGTCGGACTTTCAATACAATCAATCTGAAATATTAATAATCCTCCCAAATTTCCCAAATTAATCTTAAAAAATTGTAATAAACTTATTGCAAAAAATATTGCTTCGGCTGGGAACCGAATCCGGATCTTGCATTCCGTGCGAGCGTCCTAAGCCTTTAGACTACCGAGACCTTAGCAATATTCTTCGCAATAACCGATATGTATAGAGAATTACGCATGTAATGAATGTTGAGATGTTGAACTATTATATATGTTCATATAAATGAATTAATTTCAGAAATGATAATTGTGTGCCGATATGGTTGTCGGGCTTCTAACACAATCAATCTGAAATATTAATAATCCCCCCCAAATTTCCCAAATTAATCAAAACTCTCATCATTCAGACCGTAGTGGCTTCGTATTTAAAAGTAATGTATTATTTAACATAAACGGTCTTGTTTTCAATCTTATTGTTTATACACGCACGCTTATAATGCGTAATTCTCTATACATATCGGTTATTGTGGAGAATATTGCTAAGGTCTCAGTAGTCTAAAGGCTTAGGGCGCTCGTACGGAATGCAAGAGATCCGGGTTCGACTCCCGAGGCAATATTTTTCGCAATAAGTTTATTACAATTTTTTAAGATTAATTTAGGAAATTTGGGGGGATTATTAATATTTCAGATTGATTGAAAATCCGACAACCATATCGGCACGCAATTATCATTTCTGGAATTAATTCATTTATATGAATATATATTGTATAATAGTTCAACATCTCAACATTCTCAAACATTCAAGACTGTAGTGACGCTTCCTATTTAAAAGTAATGTTATTTAATATAAACAGTCTTGTTTCCAATCTTATTGTTTATACACAATTATAATATATCATTTTATAATACTATTAGTACTATTATAGTTCTAGCCATGACTGCGTTTCAAGATTGGAAAGGATTTTATTGCACGGTTTATAGAATTGTCTAGTGTACAAATTTAAACTGAAATATTTGGGTAATAAGATTAACTTTGGTTGATTATAAGATTTCATTTACTTAATTGATGGATAAAATTTATTTATCTAATTATAGAATATTTTTTTATACGATTTATAGCATATACAACATGTGCATATATTATACATATATTATTTCTTAGTAAAGTTTATTTATGAATATGTCAAATCAGGAACAAATCTTTTATAAATAAAATTAATATTTCCTGTAATTAAGATAATTAAATTTTATAAGATACACGTAAAACAAAAAACAAAAGAATAAAAAAAAGGACTAAATTAAGAATGTATAATCGTATGAAATATATTTAGAAACGGTATAGTTAATGTCACGAATTTACCATTGTATCAATAGAAAGTTTATGATTGATGATCACAATAATGAGACAGAACTATATTGCAATTTAATCAATCCTGTTATAACAATGATTGTCGTTATTAAACAATAAATTGATATTGTAGCAGTAAACATAGACCGTGCAAACGTTCAAAGAAATAAAGTATTTATTTTTATCTAAGGGATTAGTTGACCAACGATGTTGGTCTTTTATACCTTTAAAAAGCTATCACAACGTTTTTAACATTAAAGATATGTGAGAAATGAATTCTTTGCAATTAGGATAACTAGATATCTATGGTGTACGTCTGTATAAAAATAAATTATTCGTTATAACATTACTCTGAAAAACTAACACTATATTTGTAAAGATATGTAAAATTCCATATTGAATACACTGCCTAACTCATTTTTGAAAAGAGAAACAAGGAAATATGGGAACGGACAGACTTTATTTATTTAAGGAGTCGCTGACGCTGATCCCTTAGATATTGAAAAGATTCGATATCGTCAAAGTACATTCTTATATACAGGGTTGGCCATATTCGACGGAAAGATGTTTTTTTTTTCAATCATGGGAAACGTCGTTACTCGATCTAACATCTCTGTCAAAAGTTACAGTGTTGCCAGATCTTTCCGTCGAATATGGCCAACCCAGTATGTGTCATTGCATAGTTTAATATAGGTTTGATGGCAATTACACTGAAAATTAACTCGCATATTTGTAAAAATAAGTAAAAAATTCCATTAAATACACCATCTAAAAGAAAAAATAAATAAATAAAAAAAATAAAAAATAAAAAAATAAATGATATATAAAAATAATGAAATAGAAAATGCATGAACGAAAGAGAGCTCTAATACATCAGTGACTAATACATCCAGTGAATAGTTATCGTCGTAGTCATCGCATCAAAAAACATCGCATCCTCTGTGAGGATGTTATACTTTAAACGTTAAATAAGAATTGTTTATGTTACTCTGTGTGAAATTAATAAACAATATTGCTCGTCAATATTGCATTTGAGTCACGGTATAAAGAACTTGAATTTCGAAACGTTTTTACTCGCAGTAATACATGGTATATCAAACATAAGACAGATATATATAACAGATATATAAACATATCAATGTGTGTGATTCGAAGTTTGATGATTACGTAAATTTAAATCTTCCTACATGTCATTGTACGATTTATGATGTTACTGATAGAATATACAGCGAAACTCATCCACACGTAGACGTTGTGGAACATATATTACTTCAATGTTATAAAATATAATTATATTATATCTATATTAAAATAAGTAAGAGACAGTAAGTTTATTCAATTTTTATAAAATTTGATTATACGTTTTATACGTTATGTACTTTTTAAGATCATGTTATTATTTACATGATTTCTATTTTCTACAGCGCATCTTCTCATATATCTTTGAAACCTCGCTACATATCTCATATCTTGATGAGGAGATATATATTGACATTGACAGCGTATAAGTTCTTGAACATCGAAATCGTCGTGGGACCTACGTCTCATGTAGAAATTGCGATTAGCGATAATCGAGGCAACCGCAATCTTGCTTCATGCTACGTGGAAGGCGTCCATCGAGAGACGTGCAGATATTGAACGATTAATACAGTCCCATCATCATCATCACCGATTCAAGATCTGAATGTAGAACTTGTTAAAGTATATGATACGAAAAACATAAAATTGTCATTGCATGATACATGCTTGTACATGAAACCAACAACCATACTTTTCTTATTTGAGCTCGAGCAATGTGTCGAACATGTGTACTATAAACTAAGTCAATATACGCACGGTGTTAGTGAAAAATTCAAATATTTAGTATCATTTTTAAGACAAAATTGTATTACTAGTAAACGCGATGCAAACACTTTGCACAAAAGTTATGATAAAAATTCTATTATAGAATGTGAACTAGTGGTCAATGGTTTAAATTATATGCTGCATTAAATATTAGATAAATAAATCTATATTAAAAAATGTATACATTTCTTTGAAAATTTATCTTATCCCTAATTCCTTCATCATTATTTCTTGTCTTCGTGATAATAAATTACTTAATAAGAAAGCGCGTCCAGCTAATCGACTTATACCATTAAAATATTATTAAAATTGTGCTCATTTTATTGTAAAATCGCATCATAAAATGAATACTATATTTTTTTTAATAAAATCGCGTGCAAGAGAATATATATCAACAATGTATGACTACTATACGCCAAAATTGTAATAATAAATGTGATGTACTAAAAGATTATGTGAAGTTTATGATGAAACTTCAATCATGGAGTATGAATTAGTAATGTGCGTTTCAGATGAAATTGTATATACTGTGTTACATTTAAAGTAAGAAATAAGTTAATGTTTTATAAAAGTGTATAATATGACACTTAAATATATTACTGAATTTTTAAATTATTTTCGGTCTCTTTTTTCCTTGCCTCTATTCGGCAATTTAGAATTATATATGATAAGAAAATATGCAATTTTTCCTCAAATAAGTTAATCAATCTTTCTGGGTTTTCTCCACAATACTAAAATATTTTTTCCGCTCCCTTCTATGACATCATCTGCTTGTCACCTAATTTTGAAACTGCACATTCCTATTTCTCCTACCGCGAGTGGAAAAGATTCTTCTTTCTCCATAATTATTTAGAATTAATTGATAATATGTGTCTATTCAGTAATACGACGTAATACAATAACTGTAATACTAATACAATAACAAATTCGATTGCTACTCAATAATAGTTCATAATGATTTGATAATTAGGAACACTCAGCTATTTGTATTACATTACATTACTAAAAATATTATTATAATTAGTTGCTAAATTAAAATCATTGCTAAGTCATATCATTAAGAAATCGTTAAACAAATATCATATTTATTTAATAAAATTGTGAGCAAGAAGAAAAGAGAACGTGAGAGAGAATAAAACGGAAGAGAGAGCGCGAATACTATAATATGATAAGTATAGGATCACGATGAGTAGGAGAGAGAGCACGAATAGGACGATATAGCGAGTATAGGACTACAACGGTAGGACATATATCATTATGCGTACTATTTGGTAACATCGCAGTGCATCTCGATCTTTAAATTTGATATCATTATGCATACTGTTTGCAACGTTGCAATGTATCAAAATTATTCATGACGTCATCGCGAAATATGTCGTATTAATATGTCAAATGTCCTTAAAAAAATTTTTTATAACACTAACAAAGCTGTCCTATATCGGCGCTTGTATTTTTGATCTCTCGCTTGTGTTGGTTGAACAATTCCATATTCTTGAAGAAATGTGATGGAAGGGACGAAACTTAGAAAGAGTTCGGACAATATTATTGCACCAGTCGTTCAGACGGACCGCTACTGCAACGCTTTTCAAGCATGGATTCCATGAGATTTTATGTTCGAGATGAAAAGTTTTATAAATAGTAAGTTTTTATTTTATAAATTCTTTTTACACCTTTTCTCTACAGTTTGTTTATCTGTTTTTCTTTTTTCTCTATTTTATATATATGTATACTTTCTTCTGCAGAGCATCTTCTCGTAATAAATCCCGTCATACACCTCGTATATTGGAAGAAAGATTTACATTGACTCCTACAGCTTATAAATATCTGGATATTGGAATCGTCTTGGGACTTGTGTCTTTTGGGAATTGCAATTGGCGACAACCAAGGTAATAATATAATCTTGCCTCATTCAATGTTGCAGGCTTTCATTGAAAGATGCGTAGATATTGAACGGTTTGTGCAATCTACCTTCACCATTATCGGTCCAAGGTCTAGTGATAGAAATCATAAAAATGCGTAATGTGAATGTGATCAAATTAACACTGCATGAAACATGTCTGTATATAAAGCCGTCAACTGTGCTCTTCATGTTCGAACTCAAATATTGCGTTGAGAACGTATACTCTGAGCTATATATATAGTATCAATATACGCATATCGTCAATGAAAAATTTAAACATTTTGTAACACTTTTAAGTGAAAATTGTATCATCGTAAATGTGATACTGTAGATTTTTTGCGCAAAATTTATAATAAAAAATCAAATATAGAGTGTGAGTCAATAGTTTATGCTTTAGATAATATTGTAAACGGTGTGAAAATGTACATTTTATTGCTAATCGAAAGCAGGTACTTAAAATTCGATTTGAAATTAATTAAATTATATTAAATTAAATTAAGTTCCTGCTTATAAATATTGTAAGAGCTATATAATAAGAATTATATATTGCAAAATTACGTTATATATAAAAATAAACGCATATTTAAATTATATATCTGGGTATATGATATTATTTATTCCTTTTTATTATCGTAGCGCTATCATATTACGCGTCAGCATCTTCATGCTCAACGGTACTGTGACAGACGGTCACGACGTATTAAGTGTTCTCTCTATTTAAATCATTAAATAAAAAACGTATGATAAAATATTTTTGCGTGCGAGAAAAAGGTACAACGAGAGCGACAACGCGGCGGGTAAGATGACAAAACATAAGAGGAACAGAGATAGTATACGGTAAGTGTATGCAAGCTTTTGTTACTGATGCATTTTTGAGGAGGGTGATATAGCTATGATGGGCGGTGGCGTTAGGTGACGAAAAAAATACGGAATGCATAGCGGAATATCATGTTTACATAATCACTCAACCTGGGTCCTATGTTTACGTAAACATCGATAGCGCCGAGATCTTCCCCACGCCTTTCCTCCCCCCCCCCCCCCCCCGCGCTTACGAGTTCCCCGCGCCTTGCGCCTCCATCTAGCCCCATGAGTTAGAATCCGCCTAGTATTACTACTCACTCACATCAGCGTATCCTCGCGTGATCTTGTCAGCAAAGAGCTCTGCAGCCGGCGAAGAGCTGATCTTGCCGCGGTGCGACGCACTGAGCTTATGTTGACGCATACAAGATACTTGCGATCAGCGTATATTTCCACTGCTGAGAGTGCACGAGACATCGTCGATAAGCTTGCCATCGCGAGGTAAAAGCTTTCATAGAAAACGGAAAGATTAGTCGAAATTATGTAATAAAATACCTCTTCTTGTTTTTTTAATCACAAAATATTTTTTATTCATTATTATTTGATTTTTAAAAAAGGTAGAAAGAAAGGACATATATATAATTTTAATTTGTTTTTTTATATTATACTTTGCTAAATCTTATACGAAAAATACAATTATTCGAAAATATTTACATTTTCATATTACAAGTAAATATTTATATTATATTTTTATATTTTTACGTTTTACATTAAATAATGTAATAACAAATGAAAGAAAAATGTTTTTTTACAGAAAATACTTATACTTTATTATTTCCAAAAAAAAATTTAGGTCCAATTCTTTTCTTACATAATACTTAAATATTATATACAAATCGGCGGAAAATTCGAGAATTTAAAATATAAGAGAGAGAAAGGCCAGAAAAAGAAGAAGAAAATATTATTCTCTTAACAGAAGGGCATAACGATTACTAATAAATTTCCATTTTACCAATACCGGCGCGCACATCTTTATTTCATGAAACACTATGTGGCGGATTGCGTTGAAACACAAATTTATCGTTGCCCCTGCTATTTCTTCTTCTTTTTGCCTTTCTCTCTCATTATCAATTATTAATTTTCTAATACTAATAAAATTTATAATTTTTGAGTTCTTATAATTTAATGTTATACTCTTTACAAACTTCGTGTCGACGACCTTCCGGTGCACACGTACGCGTAGAATTTTAAGTCTACGAACGATTCAATAAAATTACCCTATACGTAGCTTTCGAATTCGTCCATCATATTCTGCGCACGCTCGTACTTGTTCGGTTTTGCTTATGTATGCTTATATATATATATATATATACACACAAGTCGCAATATAAAACATTATTGCCTAATTTTTGTAGATATTCGTACAATTTCGGTCGCGTTTGTGACATCATCCATGCCGCGATTACGAAATTGATTTGCGGAGAACGCACGACCGCCTCTTCGCGTAGTCGCCACGAAACGTATTATCTCATCATTGATGGGTAATATATCACTTATTTTGTGCTCCGAACTCGTGGACAACATTACCTAACGTTCATATTTCTTTACGATCTTGGTATTAGGCAAATTGCTTTGTTTTGTAAATTCGCAAATTAGCAAAATTTACTCCAGAAAGAATTTAAGTAGAGTTTCACAACCGAGCGTAAACCTGGATTTCGTGCGGTATTATTTTTATCGAGGACGATACCTTCGGTTTCTTCGTATATTCCCAAAGATACTGTTACTCTTGTCGTCCTTGCATTCGCTCGATCATCCGCTGGCTTTCTGCTTTAATTTGAAAAAATTATTAATGTATTCGGCTAACAAACTATCTTGCCTCGTACAAAGATCAAACCATGTAACTATAAATTGCCATATCTTGTTCACGTTCGTCACGAGATAACCTTTCTCGGCGGCTTTGCGCAATTAGCAGGATATATATCTGTTCACTACGGAGTAATAGAAAAAAGTAAAATCTCTGCAATTTGTTGTGGAATCCGATACAAAAATTTATGCTGTTTCTGTTGCTAATAACCTCGTTTATCCGTTGTGACGGAGGTAGAAGTACGGCACTCACAATTGCATTATCGAAATAAGAATAACTCGAGTTAAAAATGCTTCCATGAAAAATAAAAAATAAATATCGTAGTAAAAAGGTGCTGTACTGTATTAACTTCAACTATCAATAGATAAACGAGTACAAAGGAAAAAAAAGTTTATTTCAAAGCATAGACCCAGATAGCAAAATGTTAGCAGAATGTCGGCAAACTGGTAGCAGATTTGATCAGGAAATGTTAGCAGACTGACCATAATTAACGTCGCATTCTGCTCTTGTTCTGCTGACAGAACCTGTTAACATTCTATGCAAACGGACTAGCAGCAAGAATCTGCTGACAGAATCTGACAGCAGATTGGCGGAAACCGAGATCTGTCATTTTTATTTAAATCGACTTAATTTCTTATTAGAAATTTTGCATACATATATATAAACGGTTATATATAATTTTTAATAATATATATAATATACGTAATTGTATATTTATATATATTGGTGTGAAAAAAGGAAACAAATACAGTTTTATTGTTAAAATATTATTGATTAGCTTCACATTTCAAAATACATATGAGAAACTCATAAAATAGTTAAAAAAATATTTGGAGAAGCACACTCCGAAAGAGTTTGGGAATTTCTAGATTTGCCTATTCGATTTACATATTTGCTTATTAGATTTACATATTCCAATTCTTATAACTCCGTTTTTTTCTTACAAAAAGCATCGTGACGAGATTATATATGAAAATGGTAGATCTTCCTTGGTTTCTGCTGGCAATCTACCGTCAATCAGAATTATGTCAGCAGGATCTGCTCGGTTTCTGCTCGCAATTTACTGTTAGGTTATGCAGCAGACTCTGTTCGGTTTCTGTCACCAATTTACTGGCATAGCATGTCATCAGGCTTTGTCAAATTTTTGATAGCAGTTTGCTGACATTGTCTGATAGTACAAACTTTGTGTACAATTTTGTTGCCTTTTAGAAATTAGTAGCAGACTCTGCTCAAAATCTGTTTCTTCAGATTTGACTATCTGGGAAATGTCATGCAGTTTTAAAAGTTTGTAAGGTAATTGTTGAGTTTAGCCTTTTCATTTCCGATGTTGATTAAATTAAGCTTATTCAACACGTTTTTGAAATTAACGATTCTGACAAAAGTAGTGTCATTCTGCCTCGTGAATCGAGATATTAATCGTTAAAGTTGACGACTATTCAGGTTAGGAAATCTGTCACGTTGATGGCATAGACTGGCATAGAGAGACATGAGAACATATAAGTGAAACTAGAATAAATATTTTCTGCATCGATTTTTAAGAGGACGTGGTTGAAACTGAACAATTACCTTCAATTTTTTCATCTCTGCAGTTTAAATATTCGCGCTATGAAAGACAGCCAAGTCTTTAGCTACAACAGCGCCACTACCGGCAAAAAAATTGAGGACCGTTTTTGGAACGGAATGGAGATTTTAATTCTTTCTGTTATTCCATGCTATGCACTTATGAATTCACAATCGGGGGGGGGGGAGGAGGGAGACGTAAGTACATCCGACCTGTGAAAACGTTGTACAGCAACTTCGACACAGTCCGAACAACAATTTGTCTTATGCGCGATAAGGGAATACAGATTAAAAGATATTACGAAAGGAGTACTGTGCATCAAACGATACCCCCAATAAAATCGAAATTAAAAATCAGAAATTAAATTTCACCAATTAACTCTGAACACTGCTCTTCGATGTAAATTGTCGATTCGCTTATCGAAAAAGTACCCGTTTTCAATATATACGGATATAGAGAACACGTCCACAGCATATTTTCTCCGTATCCATAACTTTGTATCGAGTTACGATATTTTCTGTGCCAAAGAATACATCGCGAGGGTCGATAGAAAGGTTTCTTACCATCGGATGGTTTTCGAGAAAATCGCGCATCTCATGATTTTCGCGCATTTCTCGAATTCGCATTCCCATTTCTCCATCATTTTATATCTACATTGTCGAAGACGCCATGTCATTGCGAGAGTTCGATCATATCTTCCTTTGAAACCCCGAACATAAGTTTCCTTTCACAGTTTATTTGGAAACAGCTGCGACAATCATGTCAAAAACAACCGCGAAATTATATAACGCAGCATCTCATCTGCTGATTCAACTGATGGATGGAACTTGCTTTGCGTGGAAAATTGTATTTCCTTAAATATCTCTGATACCCAAGGCAGCAAACATATTTAATATATTGGGGATAAGTTGCGGCAACTGTTTCTGCGCAAACTGCAGCAAATTAAAAATTTTCGTAGTGTGAATTCATACTAGTGTACCATTTAGAAGTCGGTGTCACCTTCTAAAAATCAATAAATGTTGATCATGTTTTTAATTCAATTATTTATTTTATGCAAAACACATTATCCATGATCTCTTTGCTTTAAACCCTTTCTTTGTTTTTCTCCTTCAGGGTTGTTAGTGGTCAGGGAAATCAGGCAATTTAAAATTCTAAGCTTACTTTATTTTTTTAAAAATTATAACAGAATTTTTAAAATTTTTTAAAGAAATAATACAAATATTTTTTTATTTTTAATTTTGCAATGATCAATTTGCAGAAAACCGTTAATGTTGTTAAAAAGAAAAAAACTTAAATTTGCAAAAGTCAAAATATGTATGTATTAATATGTATATGATAAATATTTTGTAAATCATTTCTAATTAAAATTAATTAAAATGATAATGAGAACATACAGTATTTTAATAAAATGATTAAATCTTAATAAGCAATACACAAAACAAAGATATAATCCGCTATTCCCATATTTTATTTGTTTTTTAATTCATCGTGCATTAGTCATACATTCTTAACACTATGGCTGTGTTCCACTTAACGCTCGCAACGCTTGTGAGCATCGTTTGTTTAACATCTGATAAACGACAAGGATGGTTCTACAAGCGTTGTAAGCATTAGGTGGAACGCAGCCTACACCACGTTAGTGTCGCACGCAGCATCGAACAAAAATGCTAGTCGCATATCGTTGTGTGTAAAGTTACAGGTTGTATAAAGCAACAATTAGTTGCACAACGATCATATTAACAGATTTTCATTCGGATGTCAAAGTTTTAATGTTTGCAACATACTCATTGTAAGTCGTATTATATTGTATTATTATTTATATTTGCAACTTGTTTAAGTTAAATAATTCTTTGATTTATTCTTTATATTATAATCATGATCTCTCTAAACAAAAGTACACGTAATATCTAATACAAAGTATATGTACCTAACCTACATGAATAAATACGTGTCAAAAATATACGGCGTACACACAAATGTCTTCTTATGCCTTTTCAAGTCTGCTTATTATTTCTCACATCTTCTCATTTTTTCTTATGTTTTCTGATTTCCGACAAATATGTAACTTTGAATCAGTCATTTATGTCCCTGTGTGTATATTAACAAAGTGAGGTTATAATACACTACTATAAATATTACGAAAAACTTTATATTATATTTATTTTTCATTATATATTTTATATTATTATATTTTATTATACTAATAATTTTATTGTTTAAAATAAAACATTTTAATTTTTTCTTTATTTTTATTCAAGGAATCTTTCAGTTTTAGTCAGGAAATTTTTTCAAAAAATGATCGAGAAAACCGAGAAATTTAGGAAAATTTTTTTTTTTTTGCTAACAACTCTGTCCTTCCAAGTTACTATATTCTTTTTCAATCAAATCCCTTAGAATTACTTTGTATAATCTTATTGTACTCGTTACCGAGATACCTCGGTAGTTGTTCTTTTTAGGATCTTTTTAGGATCCTTTCTTATGTACTGAAGAAATGTATGTCATTTTCCACACATCTGGTACTGGGTGATCATATATGCATTGGTTAAAGGTGTTGTTTAACATTCAGCATATAACTTTATAGCATTAATATATATAACTTTTCAGCAGTTTAGCATAGATACCTTGTCACGATATGCCCTCTCCTCGTCAATAAGTTCGGGCCGACCATCCGCCCGGCATATCCCACCAATCTTTGTGCTACAATCTGACGTGCGTACGAATACGTATAATTACGCGTGCGAGGCATGATTATAATTAGTAGGGATTCCTCTTCTACGACATATTCCATCGAGCACCATCGGCTGGAGGTATAAATTCCGGATTGAGCAATGGTGCTATCGAGAATCCGTCATGCAGTGAACGGCCGCTTCCGTTCATAAATAGGTGCTCCCAAAGCACCTTGCATAAGCTCTACGACTGGGCGCTCTCAATCGACTCTGACTTCTTATTGAATGTTCTGATCTTACCGCCTTACGAGCACTCTCGTATGCAGCCGAATACTCGCCAATCGGATGCTTCCAAATAGTACCCATTCTTCCTTGCCACTGCCTCTGAGTCGGAAGTTCTCAGTCTGACCCGTTAGTGTTCATGACTTGTTTGTGATCTACCTGAAACCGCCTGTATATCTGCCTAACGATAGGCAGAACCAATATCTACGACCTGCTCTTTAACCACTTGTATACAAAGCGGATCACATACAAGCAGGTATATGTATATTAGCGACTTGCTTGTACACGACTGCTTGCACATACACATTGTAACTCTTGTGTACAACAATCTTCATTTAGTATGCACTCTTGACAGTATCCACCACGTGCGCATATGCATCTTCGCGCACTACAATCCGCATATGCCTCTCGCGCATCTCAAGGAACGGCAGCATGGGCAGATAAATCCTGTGTAACAATCATCTGTCAACTAACTTACTTTCCCAAGGTCGGAGATTTTAGTCAGTTAGAAAAAGATCCGTGGCGGAAAGATGAGATGCAACAAACAGACATACGTTTAGAAGGAAATAATACAATGTAATATTTATTAAGTAATGATATTGAAAATGATACAGTAATGAAATGAAATACGGTAGCTTGCCGAAATCGCGTCGGCTCGTATACGCGCATGCGTGCGTGCGTGCATGCGTGCGTGCGTGCGTGCGTACGTATGTTGTGTGTAATTATCGAAACTCGTCGCAGACGAGTTTTTGCTACGATGTGGTATCGCGAGACTCGCAGGACGCAAGGTGACGAACAGCTGAGCGCTACGGCTTGACGTTAACGGGACACGTGTATACGCCAAGCGCGATCGCGGTCACGGAGCGATAAATTTTCATTTTTCCCGAATCCAATGAGAAGAATCGCAGAGTGAAAGAAAAGGTACTTGATGGCTGAGAACACTCGGCAGATGCAAAGAAACCTTTACCCTGTGCTATTGTCGAGACAGAAGTGTAACAACTAACGGTTGAGAACTCTAGATGGGGTTATTATCCCCTGGCGTACCTGGTGCGGCAGAAACGATAGCTGACACGGGCCAACGACCGAATAAGCTCGGCGGAACAGAGTACACTCTGTTCTGGAGGATTCCCGTCGATACAGCGGTCTGATGCAGAAGGCCGGTCGGTCACTGTCGAGAACTATCATCGGTTACAAAGTACGCACTACCACCTTTGCTCGCTACTGAATCGGTTCGGATAGGATTGGATCAGGAACGGAACAGAATTTCGTTAATAATTTTCTCGCATTTATATAGGGTGTTTCCTCTAATTTGATCATTTGAAATATCTCTGTTGTTTTTGATGATATGGGAAAATATTACAGAGAAAAATTGTTCGATTGGAAGGAACATATATTATGATGAGCAAAAAATTTTTCTCAAGGTCATAGCTTTTGAAAAATCATCGCAATTTTTTTAAAATGGAACAGCATATTTTCATTAATGTAGTAATATTTCATAAGAAAACAAATGTGTTGTTACGACTCATCTTTTACAAATTATGGACAATTAAGTACATACAATATGCATTATTGGCAATACACATTGACTTCGACAAGTATTGTACATCAACATCCATGAAGGATAAATGTCTGGTGTGATATTATTAGAAATCACAATATTATTGGTCCATTTTTTTGGAAGGAAATTTAAATGAACAAAAATATGCAAATTTTTAAGAAATATGTTACAAATATTATTAGACGAAGTTTTATTGAATCACCGTATTTTTATTAGAATGTGGTTACAGCAGGATGATTGTCCAGCACATAATGCACTTATCGTACGCAATGTGCTTAACAGAATGTTTCCCGATCGCTGGATTAGAAGTGATGGACGAATTTGTTGGCTGGCTCGGTCGCCAGACCTTACGCCACTTAACTTTTTTCTATGAGAATATTTAAAAAGTCGAGTTTATTGTGATATTCCCGCAACACCGAAAAACATGCAAGAAAGAATTCGACGTGTATCGACATCAATCACCCAGAATCACTCAGAAATCATTGAAAATGCAAAACAATCATTTATTTACCGCATTAATTTAAAAATGTATGAAAGTTAATGGCAATCATTTCAAACATCTTCTGAACTGCAGTAAATAAATATCTTCATTGAAAACACTTAAGTATATTAATTCTTTTTTTTTCCCATATAAATGTGATTTTTTATGTTCAAGATCGTTTAAAGGACAACATATCATATATGGTTGAATTTTTATGAACTACATTACTGTGTTAATGAAAATATGCTATTCCATTTAAAAAATTGAAAATAAACTTTAAAATCTCAAAAACTACTAACTTTGAAAAAAATTGTTTCTCATCATAATATGTGTTCGTTTCAATCGGATAACTTTTCCCTGCAGTATTTTCCTGTATCAAAATTAACGGAGATATTTTAAAAATCAAATTAGAGAAAACACCTTGCATACTAATTATTGCTCCCGCTCGTATTGTTTCGGTAGTGTTAGGTAATTTCCACCGATCACAATACAAACGGGAGATATATCGATATTCGAACGGCCTCGATGATCTCCAATGGAACGGTTATCACTATATTTATTTTAACGCGCGCTTGTAGGCGCATCGCGCCCTTATGTTATCGCGTCTCAAAGGTACTATAACGACATGCAATAATGATACATGCATCGTTACAAACGAATGCGATATCAATAAAAATATTTTCTTATAAAACGACTTGATGTCTCACGCTTTTTTGAATCTTGGTTCCGGCGAGCAAATTCTGACAAGAAAGGCGTACCATCACGCGACGCCTGAACAGGGATGAGACACCGAATTGTTCTGTACAAATCAGACATGAAGATGTACCTATCTGCAAAAGAAGCATTGGTGACCGAGTTGACGCGACCGAATGGGGATAGTGAAACCATGGAACCATAGAGTGCCTCTATTAGAGGCTTTGTCAATACGTTGACTATCACCCAAAACATGTACGCCGAAACTAAAGCCGCGATTAACCTAATCATGACCGCTTGCAACCGTGATGAGTGTTGCTGGCGTTGTAAACAGTGATATTACGTCCGAGCCGATTACAAACGACCAACAAAGAAATTTTGTTCCCGATGCTAGAAAGATGTGCTCACACGGGACTGTCACTTTACAATGGGAAACGCCACGCGGACCGATGGAGATGTCGCCATCACTCGGTCCAGCAACGTATAGTCGCGACGTCACATTACTATACGCCTGGGACAACACTCCCTTACTGCGCTCATCGACTCTAGTTTCGAAATCTCATTCCGAAAATACCGCCCAGCATGCAAAGCAATTAGTGTACAGCGTTCGACAGGAAACTGAGACAATGCAGGTGGCCGACGCAGAATCCACAGCCATACCGGGGACGCTCACGCTGCCCATCGCGATTAGAGAGTCAACATAGGATCACGACTTTTTGATCATATCCTCATTACAGTGATATTGATTGGCGTTGACCCGTGGGCGCGGATTGGTCAACTTCAGCATCACATCTAGTTAAGGAAAGACGTTGCTCCGATTAAGCAGCGTTACCGATTGAGAAACCCGGCCATGTCGTCATAAATGCCAAGGTAGAGAAGATGGAATGGGAAATCATTGTAGAGCTCTCCCACAAAGCCTAGATCTCCCTAATAGTTGTGGTCCGAAAGAAAGACGGCACCGTTTTTGCATAGACTTTCACAAAGTGAACAGCGTCACTGATAAGGATATCTACTCGCTTCCCCAAGTGAATGCTATCCTCGAGGGCCGCCCCAAGCTGAGGATACCTGTCTACGTTGCATCTAAAAAGCGGGTATTAGCAAGTAGTGGTTATTTTGTTATCTGTTACTGAATAACGTTATTAAGCTACTTTAATAATCGTTATAAAATTTGGAAAATAACATTACGAACTTAAACGGACTTAAACGATTATTTTTAATTTTAAATTTTATAAGTAAATAAAAGATAAATAGTAATGTTTAAGATCTTATTATTTATCTTTTTTCAATAGATGCGCTGTCGGCGCTGTCGCTGTATTAAGCTAATGGCTATGTTCAGCAGAATGTTTATTTTGCAACTGTTGGAAGTTTTCTTCATGTTGATTAGATTATTTATTTTTAGATCTAGAAAAATAGCCTTACCTTAACAGACAATTATAAAATAGTTGCAAAACTGTTGTATTCTGTTGAACGCAGCTATATGCGTCCGTTTTTTGTCGTACAGCAAATTTTTCAAGCCCGTTGATTGGCTATAGGCAAAGAGATCCGAGATCTTCTGTCTTGCAGTCAATACATGCTTTAAAAATTCGTCGTACGACAAAAAATGGACACATGTGACTTTACTTACCAAGTTAACATCAATTTTAGTGCATAAAATTTAGCACTTTATATTTATTTGTTTACACAAATATTTAAAATAATGGAATATTTCAAAACAAATTTCTTAAGTAACTTAAATAATAAGAAATAATTCAAAATATGAATACTAATACTATGATATAATATGAATACTAGGATATAGTGTTACGTACTACAGACGCCACGATTCTTTTCTTTCGAAAGAATCAGGTTCACTTCGCGACTATGGTTGGTGTCTACGAGACTTGAGCAGAGTCTTCTGATAACGATCTGACAGAATTGAAAATAAGGACTAGACAAGCTCCGCGAAAACTCGTAAATCAACCCAGAAGAAATAACAACCTTAATGCAGGCCCGAAAAGTGACAAGATTGCAAAAGACATTATAAATACATCGAAGTCACGCAATAGTAAAAATTCTAGCTTTGTCATCCCAGACTGACCAACAATTTCATCTTAAGAAAACAGGCGCCACGTCGCGCTCAAAAAATCATAAAACGCATGAGATAACTTCCCACATTAGTGTCTAAGATCGGACTCGCAATTGACAATGGTTGCCTTGCACGCAAAACTAGTTATGCACGGTAACCGTGTGTTTACCTAGTCATATTTTCGGCGAGGATAACAGAATTCGTCATCCGTCTGAAGCAATCTTGCCTCTTTAAAGAAAAACGTAAATCATTTCTTTTCTTCTCGAAATCTCTCTAACGATGCACTTTAGATTAACAACGATAGGATGCTATAAAAATAGTAAATCTAGCGTGACATTGCAACTAACTATTGCATCCTAGACAAAGGGCACAACGCTCTTTTTTCGGGGTAAAAATAGAGGTCGCGTCGAAGAGCAGAGCGTTAGTACAAAAGTCAAATTCAGCTGGTTCACGTCAATGAAAAATCACGTAAGTTCGCGTATCTGTATTTGAGTGCATCAAATCATTGTTGGGATTAGCTGTGGAAATCAGGCGGAAATCAGGCCACGAGAATCCGTCAGTGTGAAAATCAGGCTACGAGAAGTAGCCTATCCGCGATAGTTCACGCCAGTTCACGCAAATACATATAAAAATTGTGAGGCAACAATTAACATTGGGATCACCCAGTCACTGGCCACTGTGACTGCCCTTTTGGCGTTCTTCCGTGAACAGCGGGCCTCCTCGTACACTTCCACCGATCTATCTACCCGAAATCTCGTGGACTCACCATCTAAATAATAAGTCATTCCGTCCAGTCATACACACATAGTATAAAGAACCCCGTATAAGAACACACACACACACACACACACACACACACACGCACAACACACACGAGGGCAAGTCAATAAGTTTTTAGAAAAACATATTTTTTTTTATCGATTCATTTTTATTATCAACATAGTCTCCTTTCAACTCGATATACTTGATCCAATAATTCTTCAACTTTTTCAAGCCGTCCGAATAATATGATTAGTCTAACCCTTCAAAATAAGTCTCTGTTTCGGCGATGAACTGCTCTCTGGTGGTGAATCTCTTTCCTTCGAACCATTTCTTCAGGTTTGGAAACAGAAATTGTCACAGGGAGTGAATAACTAAATCTGGCGAATATGCTGGATGAGAAAGCAATTTGTAGCGGAATTCGTTGAATTTGGCCATCGGTGCCGGGCACGTATGAATCTGTGCATTGTCTTGATGGAAGAGCATTTTCTTCTTCGCCAAATGGAGACGTTTTTTCTTTAAAATGTTGTTGAAACGGTCCAATAAGGCGTAGTAATCGCCATTGACCGTTTGCTTCGACGGAAGGTAATAGAGATGAATTATACCGCGTGAATTATATCTAAAAAAACTGTAGCCATCATCTTTCCGGGGCCACTTCATGGTCTTTGCCTTCTTCGGAGCTGATTCATTCGGTGAAGTCCATTGTTTTGATTGTTCCTTCGTCTCGGGGGTGAAGTAATGGATCTATGTTTCGTTCACAGTAATGAATCGACGCAGAAATTCATCCGGATTACGTTGAAACCTCTCCAAACATTTTTTAAATCATCACACGGTTGCGCTTATGGTCCACAGTAAGCAAACGCGGCTTCCATCTTGCCAATAGCTTTTTCATACCTATTATTCGTGCAAAATTGAAATCACTGTGCTACGTGATATGCCTGTGGTCTCAACAAGCTAGCACACTTTCACTCGTCGATCAGTCAAAACAATATCGTGGATTTTATCAATGATTTCTGGCGTAGCAGCCTCAATTGGACGTCTCCAACGAGGTGCATCACATGTGTATATACGACCACGTTTAAATTCATTCACCCAATTGCATACAGTCGCAAATGCTAGTGCTATGAACATTATCCAACTCAGCTTTGATTTATTTCGGCGTTAAATCTTTCATATGTAGATATTTGATCACTGCACGAAACTCATTTTTTTCATATCCTATTGTTCGTGCAAAATTGATTGACATTTTGCAAAAAATACAAAGGTTGTTCGTTTTAAGTTATTCGTCTACAGAAATGAAACCACGCTATGAATTCCGCTCAAAATTTGACAGTAATTAGCTGAAAGATGCTACTTGTCAAAAAGTAATGTGACATGACACTGCGAGTGCCTTCTGACAGATTTTTTAAGAACTTATTGACTAGCCTTCGTATATATGTATACACTCATATGCGAGTAACAGGCATACATAAATTTTTACCCTTCCTTTCGGTTGTAATACGCGTTCGTACATCAATAAAAGAACGAACCCTTTACATCAGGAGTAGGCGGAACCATCCGCATAGCCAAGCCACAACCGACCGATGACAGCTACCTCGAGATATCTTACTCACCAATCTTCGATTAAAACACAACCTCTAGACCTCTCCCCCTGTCATCGATCCAGTTATCCAGAATATGGTCTAAATAGTCGATCAGCACGGGATCTGATTGATACGGAGGGATTGGGAGCTGGTCTAAGAGAGGAGGGAGAGGGAATCGTTCTTTGAGAGGAGGCGGGAGAGGAAATCGTTCTTCGAGAGGAGGAAGGGAAAGTTCAGGAAATCCTGATAGAGGTGCGTACGACTCACAGATGTTCGCCTCTGCGCGTATACCTGTGAGATTGAGTCTATCCGTCCTTTTATACTCTCTCCATTCTCCCTTATTGTCTCCTTCATCGAATTTCTAAGGGTTTGGACGTAACAAGAGTATTATGAAAAAAACAACCGTTTATATAACCGATAACTGTTCAAATAACTATTATTTCGAAGTAACAGTAATATGTTATAATCGTTAGTTATAACCGTTAGTGAAAAATAACCATTTAGCCCATACTGACAGGTGTCACTCACTCCTGACAGCCGACCAATCACTGCATTTATTATTTCGGGCAAGGGGCTCTTTCAATTTAAGGTGATACCGTTTGGTCTCCACTCTTCCGCCACATTTCAGCGCCTGCTAGATAACGTTCTCAGCCCCGACTTAGAGTCACATGTACTCTATATTGACGACATCATTGTCATCAGCCGAATCTTCGACGAGCACCTGAAGCAGCTCGTTGAGGACCGGTGTGCCTTCCACCGGCTGAGGGTCGCCAAACTCCTCCTTAATCCCGACAAATGCCACTTCTGCCGGGGGCAACTCCGTTATCTAGGCACATAATAGGTAACCACGAACTCAGTCAAAGTTAGTGCCATCATCGACTGACCTGCCCCAAAGACGATACGTAAGGTACGACAATTCTTGGGGATGGTCTTATGATACCGTAATCATAATCATTGCTCCGCGTATCCGATTTATCCGAAAAGACTGGACGCATGGGGCGTTGTTTGAATGTTTGAATTCCAACAATAGCTTTAATGTACGATACTGAAAGGGCAGTACCATCGTGGCTAGGACGTTGTCCCATCGATCTGAAGCATGCAGCGCTTGATGCTATCAAAGTGTGGATGGCACTGAAGAGTAAAGATCGGGATCTGACAGCGAATGGACGACTTTCCCAACTACGTAGTCTGAGAAAAAAGATTATATTATTCCATTGAACTAGCTAAACAATGAAAGCTCTGTGTGCTCCGCGAGGAGCGACTGCAGATATTAGCGAGGCAACACAAAGAGTCGACCGCAGGTCATTTCGGAGTTATGAAAATCATCGCGCGCCAGTCTGTACTACTGGCTAGGAATGTTCTCCAGCAGAACATCACGAACTACGTCCGGCGCTAACTGTCTGCCTGGCACATAAGACACCGAGAATCAAGCCAGCCATGAATTTGCACACCAGCCCCACAACTATGTGGTGGTAAGACATTCGACTTAATAGGGCCATTATCGCGTTAGGAGCACGGATATGTCCTGATTATGCAGGACCGTTTCATAAAATGGATGGAACTAAGACTACTTCAACGAACCACAGCCGTCTACCGTCACAGAAATTCAGGACGTGATCCTTCGCCACGGATGCCCTAACAAGGTTATATCGGATAACGGCACCCAGCTAAAGTCTGCTCAGTTAAGTGCACTCCTAATAGCTTTCAGCACTAAGCATCAAATGACATCTTCACACGCTTCTCACTACAACCCAGTAGAGCGCATAAATCGAAAGACCATGATTAGACCAATACGTGGGACGAAATCATTGGCGATGGGATGAGCATCCGCCTCAGTTCCAATTTGCTTACAACACGACGGGCCACGACACGACCGGTATACCTGACTTGTGACAGTAAACTCGCATCCCAAGGATCGACGGCATATACCAATCACTGCTCCGCATTGTCCATCGCCGCTTCAAAGACTCCTTCAAGGTGATACGAATTGTAATGGCCCGAACCTTTCAGAAGCAGAAAGCCCACTGCAACCTGCGCCGATGCAACTGGCGAGTTAGGGACCAGGTGTAGAAACGGGAATACCTCCTTTTCGATAAAGCCTCAGTCTTTAACGCGAAACTCGCACCGCGATATATCAGTCCCCTGGAAGATCATCTCCCCGGTGATCGTCTCCCCGATGCGTGTAGATGTTGATATCGGCATATCCACGTCCAAAATCTAAAAAATCGTCTCCGACGCGCGACGATAAGCCAGATACAAACAGCGACGCACAGTGAGACACGCAGCTAGGCCCAACTGATAACGGAGCAGTAGACTAAGTCGTGAAGAATCACACACCTGCAAAGAGGGGGAGGCGAGAGTGATGTGACGATACACCTCCTCCTGGTCTCTATGTCTGAGCCGATCATCCTCCTGGCATACTGGGCGCTTTCCGCTACAATCCCACTTACATACGCGTACGTATAATCATGCGTGCGAGGCGTAATCATAATGAATAGGAGGAGGTCTCCCTCTACTACATACCCGGTCTGAGCAATGCTCGAGAGGCAGTCATGTCCAGATCCTCGATCCTGTCAAGACTACTACTTGATACCTCTGTCTAATTTAAGTGCTCCCAAGAATCCGTCGTAAAGTGAATGAACGCTCCCATTCACAACTAGATGCTCACAATATACAAGCTCTACGATTGGCGCTCACGGACTCCTGATAGTGCTCGCAATTTTCCATATCGCGCATAGGCGTTCTCGTACGCAACCGGGCATTCCCGCTATACGACTCGCCAGTCGAGCATTCCCAATTAGTACCCATTCTTCCTGCCACCGCTTTCGAGTCGGGTGGTTCCGACTACGTCATCGATACCGAACAGATTGCTCCCAATCCGGTCTGTTGCTCCGTATCCGCAACTTATTTCCGATCCGCCTAAAACTGCTTGTACATATCTATGACCTGTCTGCAACAACTAATACCCACGATCTGCTTTGTAACCACCGGTATATGTCCGTTACCTGCTTATTACGCAATTCGCTTTTGTAAGATATTACGGAAGATAATTCGTGCACAATGGCATATGTTACCCTGTAGAGTTGTTTGCACTCGAACAGCATAACAGCAGCGACATGCGCACGTGGCATACGCGTGCGGTTTCTAAAACCTTCGGTGCTACCTTCTGCCGCCGGGAGAAATGGAGCGCAGCTGACACTTACTATAAAGTATCGAAATCATTCAGATCGTTCACGATCATTTTGTCTGATTCATACTGTTCGATATCCATAACTAAAGTTACATTCGTGTCTCACACTATTAATTGTGCTATTGGAGCATTCGATCGTTGGAGCATTAGTACTCCGAATTCGTTCCGGAGCATCTCGCCTGGTTAGACGTCATGTTATGCATCTATTTCGTGCGTATTACCACGCAGTTCCTATAAAGCTACTTGTGAAACTACATACGAACTCATGAATAAATTCTAGAGCAGTGCTATTCAGAAATCTATGTGTCTGACATTTATTGGTGACATTCAATCAACCTATATCCTGACATAAACATTTATTAAACTTCCACGACCATTCAGAAAAAACGAACATTTATTCTTAGAAATAATGATCACATCCTGATAAGGATATGGAATTAGCTTGCCCGCTTATCCCTTACAGTTTTTCAGAAGTGAGATCAAAGATCCGTAAGTTTCCCTCGTGATTCGAATTTGCTAGTTTCCGCTCACGAACAAAAATCTGCTGATTGCCCTCAAAGAGGAGAGGCGAACGTTCGTGGTGAACTCTTATTCCGCTGTCGCAATCATCATTCTCGGTCGAAAGAGTTGTAGCAATTTGGCTCTGTCAGTGTCAATTCTGCAACAGATTTGTACAAGTTCTATAAGATCGAACGTCGTCTGGATGGAATGTCTGTGGAAGAGCTGTACAAAGTCGCGGAAAGATATCAGATACAGCCTTCGATAGACACGCACGAAGCACTTATCGATGCGATCATGTTGCATTTAGAATCAAACATCATGCTCTCTGGTACAGAACAATCTGGAACTTCTACGTCGCAAGAAATAATACCCTTGCATTCGAAAAGTAAGATGTGAAAAAATACAAGTAGTAGTTTCAAAAACTCTACCACCATCAACTAAACAGATGATAAAAATTGTGAATCGTTGCCTTCAGCAAGAAGAATTAATTTTTGGACAACTTCGCTCTCTGAATGAAAAGTGCAACGGCAACGCAGTGAAGAGCCGACGTAGAACAAATCTCGGTTCCCTCAACAAGAAGTAATTCATGTTACATTATTAAATTCGCTTCCTTCGGTCAATGCAGTCTCTCTGTTGACCCAGCAGATTCCAAATTTCGAAGGCTCTGAAGACGAGAATGTACTCGTGTTGACATAACAAATCGAGAAAATTGCTCAAGTTCATGGAGCACAGAAGAAGTTATTTTATTCGTGGCGTCTAGTAAGTTAATGTTTGCCGCCAAACGCTGGAGTAGTAAAGCAAGGCGGGTTCTAACCCATGGGGCTAGAAGGGAGCGCGGGGCGCGGGGGGTACTCGTAGGCGCGGAGGATGCTCGTAACGCAGGGAAGGGGGGGAAAAGGTCCCGGCGCTATTGATGTAAGGACCCCGGTCCTTATTTATTGCCGCCGCTCTGCAAAAATGCAAAGGCTTGCATACACTTACCGCATCTGTTACTACCATCTGTTTTTTTCTTACGTTTCATCTTTTCCGCCGCCGCCGCATTGTCACTCTCGCTATATCTTCATGCATGCAAACATATTTTATTATACGTTTTTATTTAAAAAGAGAACGCTTAATGTGTCGTGACAGTACCGTCGAGGGTGAAGGATGGGAAGTAAAAGAAAATACGTACGTAATAATGTAAACAAAAAATATTTATTCACATCTTATTACACTGGTTTTCGTACTTATTAAAAACTAAACTAATAGTTCGCAATCGACGAGCTGATGTCCATTGAAGATGTCGCTATCACGTATAATGTTCTCAGATGCGTGGTTGAAGAATCGCTTATACTTGGTATCCACCGTATCGATGAGTCGAGCTAATCGTTCGAACGTTACATCGATACACCCGTCAAACATACGGCGTAGCGTCGTTTCGGTCATCGTAATGCGTACGAATGAAGAATCGAGACGTACGAGCGTAGCATCGTTCAGCATGCAAACACTGACGGTTAGTCCAATGCTTATAAAATTATCCTTGTATTCGTTTCGAAACATCTTGTAAATATTCCCACGCTGTTCGTAGAGGCTCTTCCACGTTTCGAGAGACAGCGATAGTTCGTGTCCGCGATGATCTCCAAGGGCGACCTCTACGTAACTCGGTGGGCCAACGTTGATTCCAATTTCCAAAAATTTGTAGCCGGTATTCGTCAGATCGTAACGTCTGCTCAATAAACGCACCGTACGATGCTCCGTACTGTATACATACATAATGTTAAAAAACGTTTCTTTTGTGTATAGAACGTTGAAACTTACATGTTATATTCCTTCTTCACATCGTACGATGCACTGCTCTCTTTAGTGAAGTACATTTTTTCAACCGTTCGTACAAGCGGGTATCGCAAGACTGATTGCATCCGCGTAAATTGTGGCGTAATACTTCTGGAAGCGATGAGAGAAGGCAGGTCCTCCCCCTCTTTCCAAGAATTTCGAACACGTTGCGACACGTTTATACATACGTTTATACATACGTACATACACACGTACATACATACGTACATACATACGTA
The DNA here is from genome assembly GCF_000204515.1 of Acromyrmex echinatior. Next base: position 1,188,465 of record NW_011627008.1, on the reverse strand, counting down.
CATACGTTTATACATTACAAAGGAAAG
>NW_011627008.1:1155596-1183841 GCF_000204515.1 Acromyrmex echinatior | reverse complement strand
GTATCCAAGCCTTTGCATTTTTGCAGAGCGGCGGCAATAAATAAGGACCGGGGTCCTTACATCAATAGCGCCGGGACCTTTTCCCCCCCTTCCCTGCGTTACGAGCATCCTCCGCGCCTACGAGTACCCCCCGCGCCCCGCGCTCCCTTCTAGCCCCATGGGTTAGAACCCGCCTTGCTTTACTACTCGCTGATACGACCTACAAATTAGTCAGGTTCTGAAATCGCGGACTGTCTTAAAACAAAAATTGATCAAAATGTATAACCGGAAACTACCCTTTTATGCTGTGATGCAGAGGATCGAAGCACGCAGATAGATCTGTAGCAAAGAAACCTTCGATCAGTATGTAATTAATAAACTTGCATTAGTGCATTGACTCAATTTATCGCAATCCGATATTATTAACTTACTAATTAGAGACATTATGAAGAGTTCTTTGAGAGTCACCGCTCTAACCCTCAACGCGAACATCGTTGAAGAATTTTTGGAGAAAATGCGTCAAATAACTGATGACATTTCCGAGTAGAAGAAAAAGAATATGGCGCAAGATTTTCAAACCAGCAAACATTTCCTTTAAAAATCAACGCAAAGGTCAAGCTCAAGAAGGCAGCGAAGAGGAGTCAGTGTGCTTCTACTGTAAGAAACCAATTCATCGCATCGGCGAATGCGAAAAATTAAGAAGGAAGAATGAACTTACCGGGAAGTATTCCTCAGCTTCGTCGCCGTCGGGAAGCACGGTGCTGTCTCAGTAGACTACCGCCGCCGTGGTGCTGCCGCCGTCACTGGATAATTTTCAGCTATGTAGCCCTATTGTAAAAATTATCTCTTTAGAAAATAGCAATTGCGAGTTAAATGCGTTGATTGACACTAGTAGTCCGATCTCTTTCATTTAGTTAAAAATATTTCGAACATTAGTTGATAAATCTTTAGAAATGTTAAAAGTAGAAAGTAGGAAATTTAACGCTATCTGAAGCCGATCAATATTTTAGGCAAACATAAAGTTGAGATTAAATTGGAAGAATTCGATAATAGAAACTTTGAGATAATGTACCATGTAGTACTAAGTGAATTAACTGATATCAACTTAATTCTAAGTCGAGATTTTTTGGCTCAAGAGAAAATAACTTTGATACATTGCCCAGAAGCAGATACTTTAGCGAGTTATATGCAACTTTTATTGTCTACTAATATTTGTTATACGGCATCGGATATTGAATCGTTAATCGAAGATATTGAGATTAATTTTGATAACTCGGTTAAAAAACATTTAGATCGAATATTGTCGATGTGGAAAAAGTTGATATTCCGATAGTAGAAAATGATTATTCGATTCAAGTGAACTTACAGGATGATTCGGTTTATGTATGCACCAAGAAGATTTGCATTACAGGAACGCAAGCAAGTTAGGCAAATAACGGATGCTTTATTAGATCATTGAATTATTCAGATTAATTCGCCTTACTGCGCCAGAATTATATCTATAAAGAAAAAAAGTGGTGATCTTCGTGTGTCGATTTACGTCCGCTAAATGCACGAGTTCAAAAGTACTCATTCCCGTTAGTCGAAGACTACTAGCAAAATTAACGAATAAGTCAGTATTTACTTTGTTAGATCTTAAAGATCTGGTTTTCACCAGATACAAGTACATCCCAATTCAACAAAATACTTCCTGTTTGCCACATCCGATGCACAATATGAATATACGCGCTTATTAGTAGGATTCTCGGAATCACTGGCCGAATTCCAAAAGTATATCGTGCAGGTGTTGCAGTCACTCATAAGAGAGGACAAGATTCTAATCTCTATCGACGATATTCTGATACCGTCGGAGTCGAGTGAAATTTAGAAGTCCTAAAAGAAGTTTTAATTATTTTAAGACAGTATGGTTTCGAATTAAATTATAGAAAGTATAAGACTTTACATAAAGAAATAGAATATTTAGGGTATGTTATTAAAGAGAATGAAACAACACTAAGTGAGAGGCACATGCAAACAATTTCGGATTTTCCGCAGCCGAAATCGAATTCGTGAAGTTTTTGGAGCTCACAAATTATTTTCGTAAATTTATAAATAATTATACATTGAAAGCTAAATCATTGCAGTGCTTATTCAGAAAATCGATTAACTTTTCTTTCGATGAAAATTGTTTAAACTCATTTAACATATTGAGAAAAAACTGTCGTCATATCCAGTTTTGCATTTTTATAATCCAATTGTAATTACAAAATTGCACACTGATGCAAGTTTTCTAGGAACAATTCTCCTTCAAGAACAATCGATTGGCAATTGGGCCAATAGCTTATTTCAGGCGACTAATAAGGCAGAAGCCAATTATCATTCGAGTTGGAAATGCCATAGTCAGGGCCATAGAGAGATTCCACATATACAATTCACCGTAGTGACTGACTGCAATGCACCGGTTTACGCAATTAATAAAGCAAACTTGAATCTTCGAATAGCCCGTTAGACCCTTAGATTACAAGATTACACATTTAAGGTAACTCACCGAGCAGGAAAGAATATGTCTTACATGAACGCTTCAACTAGTAATGTTCGTCGAGTCACTGCCTCTTGAAAGAGAATTAGAATTCCGACAGCTGCAGGATGCTCATTTGAAAAATAGGGCTTATAACCTAAAATTTAATGATGATGAAAAATTCGAATTATATTAGAAGGCTTAATGTATAAAAAAGGAAAACCGATTGCTCTCGCTTTGCGATATCAGAAACAATGACGAATACAATTATACGTACTTACCATAATGAAAACGCACATTGTAGTATCGAAAAAATTTTTCAAGGGATAAACAAAACGTAATAGTTCCCTTCAATGCGCTAACAAATTCGCGACTATATAATTGTGTTACGTGTCTAGTCGCCAATTCGTCTGCTAGACAAACAGAAGGACTTTCACAAATTAGTAAAGCCGCTTCTAAATCACTAGAAATAATTCATTTAGATCATTTCGGTCATTTTCTTCTTCAAGTTACTAATGACATTTATAAATTCTCGTGTCGATAAATGCTTTTACTCGCTTTACTCATTTGTTTTCTGCAAAAACGACAAATTTGAAAGAAGTTTGCGACAACTTATATTCTCTTTTCAATATCATCGATGTTCCGTCCGAAATTGTCGGACGGAATAGATCGCGAGACGGCTTTATTTCATTTGAATTTATATCGTTCGTCAATAACTATAAATTAAGAACCGTAGCCGTAGCATCTCTAAACGGAATAGTCGAAAGGGCAAATCGCCCAGTCGACACAGTTATGTGTTCACTATATAATAGCTACAAATTTTAATGTTACAATACATCATAAAAATGAACGTGGTTTATAATTCAAAACGTATGAAAAAAAGAGCATAAAAAAACCACCGCACAAGTTATAGTTTGTGATATTTAATTATCATTACATTAATAAAAACATTAGACGTTTCGGCCACAATCTGGCTATCCTTAGTAAATTCACAATATTCTTAAAACGCAGAGTTACACATAGCTGACATTAAATTCAACCGTCGTATGATATAAATATATATAAAAGTATTCTTTCATAAGTGAAGTGACATTAAATTCAACCGTCGTATGATATAATTATATATAAAAGTGTTCTTTCATAAGTGAAAGTGCCTCGTACAATAATGTTACCCCGCCAATAATCATATCACGAAAAGTGTAGAACGAAAATTTCCAGATTCTAATTTAATAAATTTACGTATCATTAATATCTTCTAATCGAAATGTGTCAGAATAGAATCGTTACCTGTTTGACAGCAAAAAAATAATGATGAATCTCAAGTACATCCTTTGCACACGTAGAAAATTGTCGTGACATTGTGTGTTGTTATTTGTTATATCATATATGTTACCACTATTTATATGTATAAGTCAAAAGTTTAGAAAGTTCTAGAATTATTCATTACGTGTGAGAGAGAGAGAGAGCTTTCTTAAGAAGAGGCAGATAAATATCAGGCAAACCTTCAGTGTCACTTTGCTTATTGATACCACTTATTTGGTCTTTAATGTATATCATTTCAAAAATTCTTCTTTTCATTAACGATTGTTCTGTGTCTAAAATTCTTATATTATCCCAATCCAATTCATGCAACTGGTGACGTGAAACCACTGACATCTCGGAAGTGAATTTTCTTATGTCAGCCTTATGTTCTTTAATACGAGTTTTTAATTTCCTTTTTGTTTGGCCAACATAAGAAGATTCACAATTTAAACAATTTATTTTGTAGACTATTGCATTGATGGTCATCGTTAAGCAAAGGACCTTTTCCAGTTTTTATAAATAAATTCATTTCATTCATTCCATTTGAGTTTATAATATTGGGAGTACAAATAAGTTTCCGCCGTTTGACAAAAGACGACGTTACTAGCAAGATATGGTTAAAATTATCTGATGTAAAACGTTATATCGTAAGGTTCGACATCTGTCAACAATATAACCTTGAAATACTAGAGATTTTGTATCAGCATCATATATTTTTTTTTGTGCGAAAATGCCGAGTTTTGAACCGAATAAGCGTCATTTGCGGGAATTTTGATTTACTTCTTTAATTTGAAGAAATCTGCAGCTGAGGCTCATCGATTGCTTGTAGAAGCATACTGCTTGTGAGGCTGCCTTAAGTGAGAGAAGTTGATGAGTAGTTTCAAAAGTTTAAGAACGGTGAATTTGACGTCGAAGACAAAGAACGTAGCTGAAGGCCGAAAGTGTACGAAGACGCGGAATTGGAAGCATTATTGGATGAAGATTCGTGCCAAACGCAAAAAGAACTTGCACTTACATTAGGAGCGACTCAACAAGCAATTTCACATCGTTTGAAATCATTGGGAATGATTCAAAAACAAAGGAATTGGGTTCCATATGAACTGCCGAGAAACCGAGAAGCCGAGAAACGTTAAACGCCGATTTTCCATATGTGAAATACTGCTTGTCAGGCATAAACAAAAAGATTTTTTGCATCGTATAGTCACTGGTGATGAAAAATGGATCCACTACGATAAAAAATATAAAGAAGAGGAAATCATGGAGATCACCTGGCCATGCTTCAACATCGACAGCCAAGCCGAATATCCATGGAAAAAAAACTTATGTTGTGTATTTGGTGGGATCAGCTTGGTGTCGTGTATTATGAGTTGCTCAAACCGAACGAAACCGTTACTGGGGCTCTCTACCGAACACAATTGATGAGATTGAGCCGAGCACTCAAGAAAAAACGCGCCTACTACTACTTCAGGCATGACAAAAAACTAAAATTATTCTTCTGCATGATAATGCTCGACCACATGTTGCGGCGCCGGTCAAAACCTACATGGAAACATTCACTTGGGAAGTTCTACCCTGTTGTATTCACCAGACATTGCCCCTTCCGATTACCATCTATTTCGATCGATGGCGCATGGCCTGTCTGAGCAGCACTTCACATCATATGAAGATAAATCAAAAATTGGATTGATAATTGGATAGTCTCAAAAGAAGCGTTCTTCCAACGCAGTATCCGTATGCTACCAGAAAGATGGGAAAAAGTAATGGCTAGCAATGGACAATACTTTCAATAAAACATTATGTACCGTTCTTTCACAATAAATGCTTAATTTTTTATAAAAAACGGCGGAAACTTATTTGTACTCCCAATATATATAACTCGAAAGTTGCTACAATGTTGTATTTATATTAAAATTTTGCTTTTTTCAAATATAGCTTTTTCAATGTAGTGATAATGATATATTTATATTAGAAATAAGTAACCTCAAAATATAGTTGACATATGTGTGTGTGTGTGTGTGTGTGCGTGCGTGCGTGCGTGCGTGCGTGCGTGCGTGCGTGCGTGCGTGCGTGCGTGCGTGCGTGCGTGCGTGCGTGCGTGCGTGCGTGCGTGCGTGCGTGTGTGTGTGTATGTTTTACATACTCTGGTGGAAATAAATCACTGAAATCACTGAAATCTCTATTAATTGATCCATTTTTAGTATAATTCTATTGAAAGTGTGTGAATTAATAGAGATTTCAACGATTTTAGTAATTTTATAGCGATTTATTTCAAGCTACATATTATAATATATATTATAGTATGATATAACATTCTATATAAATAAAGCACAATTACGATTATAAAATGATGTTATGTTTATATTAACGGAAAAATAATCGTTATATTATATTACAATAAAAATATTTTATTTCATAAAGTATTATGCACATATATTTGTAGCATTAAAAGAAATCCATATATAAATAATATTGCAAGACGTGATATAATTAATATATTATTGACATAAATAATAATAATATTAAAACAATGAATGATATAAAAATTAAGTAGGGTAAAGTGAATGTCAAACATGATGACTGAACGAAAAAAAATTTGAATCCAATTTTTGAGGTTCATATTTAGTAATTGTCTCATTGTGTAGGAGATATTGAGCTATCCAATGAAAAATGATAATATAATAGACGTCGATTAGACTTTGTATATATTCATTTATATTATTATCATTTTTGAGTAAATGGACAAGAATCAAACTTGAATTTCGAAAATTTGATTCAAATTTTATTTTGTTCAAAATTATATTATGTTCGAAATTGTACCATCTTACTCTATATTAAACATACATAACATTTTGGAAATGCTTATCTGTTTTAAATTTTAAACTATGAGATCATAACACAAGATTAATAGTACCATGATAAATGAATAAAATTATCATGTCATGGAAAAGTTGATTCATAGAGTTGCAACGAATATTAGGCAACTATTCAGTGTTTTACCTGTTCGACAAATTTTTATATTATTCGGTCGAACACCCAATGAAGTCTATTATTCGGCCTAATACCGAATAGTTTCGATCATAAAAATACTAAAAATTAAGGAAGTTAATATTAATATTAATTAGTTTCATCTTAATTTACAGAGTAGTTGTTCAATATTCATTACAACTCTAATTCATATCTTAGTATGAATTTAATATATATAATGTAACGAAAAATTAGTATCATTACTAATCACAAATGAAATGAAATATTAGAAAAGTCATCGAATAAGTCATGAATAAATACTATATATAATCATTATGATATTATTTTTCTTTTGTTGACACTTCTCTTGGTGGTAATTCCTTCGGTGTAGATTCTAATTTTTTCTTACCTCGTTGTTTGCAAAGCGAAATCACTCTGCAACAACGTCTTCAAATTCGATTTCTTTTAATTGGTACGCTGTAAATACTGTGTTTCTGAAGGACGATTTTATCGCAGTTGTAAAAATAAGTCAAAATATTTTTAAAAAGAGACCATGGAAACAGATAGATTTTATAGTTATTAGCGCTAATCACATAGATAAAGGATTTAATGTGCGATGTGTCGAAGTGCATTTTTATAATACGTGTCATTGTATAGTTCAAAGTATGCGTAATGTTTAATTACACTGAAAAATAACTTTCATATTTGTAATGATAAGTAAAAATTCCATATTGAATACATTGCCCAAAAACTCATTTTTTAAAAATGATAATAGGAACAGATTTTATTGTCGTTGGGGCTCATCCCATTGATAAAAAGGTCCGATATCTTCAGAGTGTATTCGTATACATATATGTCATTGCATAGTAATGTAAGTTTGATGTCAAGTACTGTTCGAGATATAGTTTTTTTGCAGATTCGGCAATCGTATGTGCGACATGCGAATCGGAAGCTTCTAGAAGAATTCCAAGCGTCTTTAGAGGTTTTCAAAACACAACTTGGCCATCATTGGTCATTTCGAATAAATTCGAAAAACATAAGCCAAGCCACATCGTACGTACACAAATCTCAACAGCTATAACGGCAAGCTAACTCCGATCAGTCGCAGCGCACGCGCGCTCGCATGACGCGAAACGCGTCACATGCATACACCCCAATCAGGACTCCTGATTTAGTGGGCGCGCAATAGTATATCACTTGGCCATCGCACTCGAAAATTGCCAATCATTGTCCGAAACAGGGGATTACCTCAAATTTTTTATTTTATGAGAATCTCATAAGCGACTATAAAAGGAAGCCTTTGTTCTTCAAAGAGGATGAAAGATAAAATCGAGCAGCAATGCCTTCTTCTTCGCTGTTCTCGGTCAAAGTCAACGCTTCGCTACAAGTGTAATCGCCTGGGAGACACTCCGCCGCCAGAAAACCGCCGCGTTTGATTCGCAATCGAGAATTCGCATAAATCCAACTTCAGCTAAAACGCCGTCTGACTCAAAATTTTCTCGCTATTGCTCTAATTCGCTCTCGAACATTGTTGGATTCGCCTTCGCCGAGGAAGTATCATCGCGTTCAGTGTGCGTATTGTCTAAAAGAACAGAGAGAGAGAACGTAAGTAAGTGAAATCATGAGTGGCGAAATAAATACCTTGCTGACCTTGCTCAGAGCGACATCCATGGTCACATGGCCAGATCAGTAGCTAATTTAAAGAAGATGGGGATGGCCAACATCACTCTCCACGCCGTCGAAACTCGCTCAGCGCTTCTCGATCAACTGTGGACGAAGTTCGAAAAACAGCACGAGCTTATTCGAACACATTACAAGGAAGCCTTCGATCAAAGTGTCAATTTGCGGAGTCCGCCCAAATCACGGACGTGCAGCAGCGCAGCCTGCTAAACGATTACCGGACAAAACTCAAGGCTGAGAAATCAAGTACAGCTCCTCCAAATGAATCGGGAATCGATTTTTCTACCAAATCGGCGCTGTCGCGTCTGAAAATCCGATCATTTTCGGGCGCGTTTGAAGACTGGCCATCGTTTCGAAACATATTCCTGTCCATCGTCGGTAATAATCCGTATCTCAAACGTGGAAAAGTTCCATCAGCATTGTGTGCGGGACTGCACCGTGCGTAAAGATTAAAGTGAGAGGACGACACATGGCTGATATAACGCACGAAAGTGAAAAGAATTCCGTTTCTTTGTAGTTTGACTAAAGATTTACTTCAATTTTTACAACCACAAATTCAGTACAAATAAATGATTATCGCAAAATATTCGTTACAATCACCTTTTCCGAATTATTTTACTCAGTAGTGATAGAAAATCGCGGAGATTTTTTTCGGCGGTTCTCGAAGGAATTTTCCTTACAGCGGTTTTATTTGGCGGTTTTCTACACGATATAACAGCGAGACTCTGAACACTAAGAGAGAGAGATCGGCGACAATCGGCGCATATATTGCCTTCGTGGCCTGGGGTTTCTTCTTGATAAAATCCAATAGAATTTTGCCACAATTGTAATTTTGGCATTCGTTGTATAAGATTGATTGGCGCCTCGGATTGGCGCCTTCTTTTCTAACGACTTTCGACGTAACAGTCATGTACGACAAAAAATCTGCTCGTGGGATTGATGGCCGCGCGTGACGTGTTCGTCGGAGTACTACGCTCGCGCCCGTGATTGAATTGTTCTCGAACCTTCGATAGTCCGTTGCCATTGTCTGTGTGTGTGTATAACGAATTAATTTGAAATGAAAAAAACGACAAATTGATAGCTTTAGCGAGAATTAAGATCGTGCTAGAGATGAATTTGCAGACTCATTTCATGCACACGTCCAACAACAATTAATATTAATTAAACAAAAGAATTATTATTTTTTTTTACGAATTAACGAACTGAAACACGTTGCTTAGAAGGATCCGCGGAAACGTTGATACGCTCGTTAGCCGTAACCGGAGATAATTATTCTCGTGGGCGCTGTTGTGCAAGCATTACGAGAACACAAAAGAATTGTCGCGCTTCAATTTTTGCACGTTCACCGCAGTGCAGAAAATGAAAAGCCGAGGAACTTAGCCGCATTTACAATGCCGCGATCAGTGCCGTGAACAGTCAAGAAAGTATAGGAAGACCAATTAATTTGCATGGCTTCGACCTTTTCAATCACTTCGTCATCGAGCTCTTCGACCCGAAAACTCGTCTCGAGTGGGAATCTCACACAAGCGATTCCACGGACTTGCCAGATCACGACATTTTGTTGGACTTCATTACCAAGCGAACTTTGACTCTCAAGGCCGCAAAACCAAGGACCACTAAGGTCTTCGGAAATCGCACGTCGCCAAACGTGTAGCCGACGCTCCCGGTTGCGTTCTGTGCAGAGGTCGGCATAATGTAATGATGTGCAAACAATTTAAGTCGAAATCCGCACCCGAACGAAAGTCCGTCGTTGAAACACACCGGTTATGTTACAATTGTCTCGGTTCGCATCCAATCACGAAGTGCCAGTCAACGAAGACGTGCTTTTCGTGCAAGGCGAGACATCACACGCTCTTGCATGAAGCGTACGTCACTGCGAAATCCGCCGACGCAAGTGTGTTGACCGCTGTGCGCCAAGACAACGAGTCGTGCAATGATCGCTACCGCGAGAATTACTGTCAATGATCGCCACTGGAATCCATATCCGGTTAGAGTCTTAATCGATCAAGGATCGAAAATATCCTTGATCTCCGAGTCCAGCGCTTACGCCTGCCGCGATCTCGCGCGGCAATCTCAATCTTCGGAATCGGTGGCTCACCCTCGGGTTCCTGTCGCGGGAAAGTATCTCTCAGTTTCATATCCATGATCAATGGAGCTCGAGTTACCGCTGTCGCTTTCATCCTGCCACGTCTTTCGCTGTATCAAGGCGCAACTACGAAATGCAAGATTACATGGCCTCACATTGAAGGCCTCCAGCTGGCCGATCCTCAATTCACGGCTGCCGATCCCATCGAGCCTTCCGAGCCCTTACTCGGCGCGGAAGTGTGCTCTATCATTCTACAAAAGGGCCTTCGAAAGGGCGATCCACATACTCCCGTCGCTCAGCGCACTCTGCTCGGATAGATTCTCTCGGGAGGCTGCGGCGAGAATCTCTCAATGACTCCACACCGCTCCTTCCAGTGCATCGCCGACCACAAGCTGACCGCGCTCGTGCAACGTTTTGGGAGCAAGAAACCTTCCGCCTCAGTGTCCATCACGCCAGACGAGCAACGATGCGAGGAAATTTTTGTTCGAACTCACAGCCGCACCGCTACAGGATGCGACTGCCATTTGCCGCGCCGCCAAGCACTCGGTGACACCCGCTAATCAGCCGAGCGACTGCTCACCATCATGGAGCGACGGTACAAACGCGACGTTCGATTCGGACTCCTGTACCATGCCTTTCTAAAAGAATACGAAGAGTTGAATCACATGGAGTTAGTGCCAAGGTCATCGGAGTCACAAACAAGATGCTACCTACCTCACCACGGAGTGCTCTGAGAATCGAGCGCGTCGATCAAACTCAGGGTAGTCTTCAACGGATTTCAGAGTACAAGGTCCGGCAAGTCACTAAACACTCAGCTGTTAGCTAACTTGTTGCCATTGCTCGCCGATGTGCTAATCCGATGGCGGTGGCACCGATACGCGATCGTGACGGACATTGAAAAAATGTACCGTCAAATTCTTGTGGCGCCCGAGGACAGAGATTATCAACGCATTCTTTGGCACTCACTCAGCGATCCGGTTCGCGAGTATCGATTGAACACGTTGACATACGGTCTATCGTGCGCGCCATTTCTCGCTATCCATACCGTTAGTTCGCCGATGACGAAAACGAAAGATTTCCGCGAGGTTCCGCCATACTGAGACACGATTGCTACGTCGACGACATTGTGACCGGAACACATATTAAAGACGAAGCAATCGCGAAGCAATCAGAGCTCCGTCAGCTCTCATGCATAGCGGGCGGATTCCCGCTAAAAAAATGGGCCGCCAACCATCCTAAAATTCTCGTCAGCATTCCCGCATATCTCGCGAATTCGTGGTCCTGAGAACACGAGAGTCGCGCAACGCTGGGCTTGCAGTGGCACCCGGTCGACGACACCTTCACATTTTCAATTCGAAGCTGCACCATTAAAAATTTCACCAAGAGGAAGGTTCTCTCGGAGACTGCACGTTTATTTGATCCGCTCGGATGATTGACACCAGTAGTGATCCGCGCAAAAATCTTACTTCAATCAGAGTGATTACAGGAGCTGGACTGGGACGCCCCGCTCCCTCAAGCAGACGCCTGCCATTGGAGTCGTTTTCTGAAGGAATTCCCAAAGCTTGAACAGCTTCGAATCAACTGCTGATTGAACACGGGCGCCAAGGACGCGATAGTCGAACTGCACGGATTCGACGACGCGTCCGAACGAGGGTATGCAGCCGTGGTGTATCTTCGTATCATCAGCACTGACAATGTCAACGTTTTCCTACTATCGGCAAAGAGCAAGGTCGCTCCGATCAAACCGATGTCTTTGCCGCGATTGGAACTGTGCGCCGTCGCCTCACAAAATTAGTTGCACACACGTATTGTTTTAAGCAGCTCCAGTCACTCTTTGGTCTAACTCCAAGGTCACTCTCTACTGGGTCACGTCTCTCGATGGAAGACTTACGTGGCCAACCGCATGTCCATGATACAAGAAGCACTTCCAGAAGGACAATGGCGTCATGTTCCCGAAAGGGACAACTCAGCCGACTGCGCCTCAGCTGCAGATGACACCAGGAGAACTTATGAATCATCCACTCTGGTGAACAGGCCCCTCTTGGCTGCTCAGAGACAACTCCCCTTGGCCTAACGTCCACTTTCGCACTGTCACGTCAAAGGTGGTCACGGAGTCGAAGCTCCTTCTCCGATTCTCCTCACTTTACCGACTCCTGAGGGTCACAGCGTGGTGCCTACGTTAACTGCGGCCAAGAAGAATGCCAACAGCAGAAGGAAATCCAGAGTCGACCTTGACACCCGACGCCGCACTAGGACAATTGATTCGAGCAGTTCAGGCACTGCATTATCCACACGAGATCATTGCCGCAGAAGGTCAGCGCCCCTGCCACCTCACAGCCAGTTGCGGACCTTGAGTCTCTTCATCGACAAACAAGGGGTGCTGAGAGTCGTAGGTCACCTGAAGCACGCAGTTCTCTCTCCGGGCGAGCGGCATCCGATAATCATTTCGCTGCACTCACACTTCGCACGCTTCTTGACATCATCGTGTCACCGCCGAACACCCCATGGAGAAGTGCAGTTGATTCTGAGCCTGTTGCGACTGCCGTACTGGATCCCTCAAGGGCGAGCCATAACAAAATACTGGCTGCATCGGTGCGTCACTTGTATCAGATGGAGAGGAGTCACGCCACAGCCGTCAATGGATAATCTTCCTTAAGGACGCGTAACTTCTGCACGTCCATTCCTCAGAACCGGCATCGACTATGCCGGGCCGATACTCATTCGCACGAGTCGAGAAACGTGGGCACCGGTTCCACAAGGCCTTCATTGCAATCTTTGTGTGTCTCTGTTCTAAAGCGATGCATCTTGAGCTCATGTCCGATTACTCGACGGATGCATTCCTGGTCGCGCTTCGTCGATTCACACGGAGAGGACTATGCTCGGATATCTACTCCGACTATGGCATGAACTTCATTGGCACCGACCGATAGATACGAGAGCTTCTTCCGTCAACGGCAGCCGCATCGCGAATGCTGCTGTCACAGAAGGAATCCGGTGACACTTCAACCCACCTTCCGCACCTCACTTCGACCTCTGGAGACCTCTGGGAAGCAGCAGTAAAATCGACGAAGTACCATCTTTGAAGAGTAATCGGCGACGTTACGCTCACCTACGAGGAGATGAGCACTCTCCTAACTCAGGTAGAGGCCTGCCTGAATTCTCAGCCCTTGCTGGCGTTATCTGATGATCCCGACGACCTCTCTGCGCTCACTCCAGGACATCTGCTCATCGGAGCTCCGCTGCTAGCCATTTCAGAACCGTCGCTCACAGAGAAGGCAACAAGCTCTCTCTCTCTCATTGGCAGCATCTTCAAAGAATGCGTGATCGTTTTTGGGAAAGGTGGTCACGCGAGTACCTGCATTCTTTGACCTCACGCTCGAAGTGAACAAGGTAAGCACTGCGCCTCAGATTGCGGCTCATTGTGTCTCATATTTTCAGAGATATCACCGCCAAGTAAATGGCCTCTAGCTCACCAAACTACCCAGGAGAAGACAGTGTGACCCGAGTGGCAACTGTTCGCACAGCTTCTTCCGAGCTCATCCGACCTCTAATCAAATTGGTGATGCTGCCTGGACCTGCTGGCTCGACCATGCAGCCTCGCAAAAGCAATAAAACCACATTGTATTAAACCGCGCGATCTTCTTTAATGTACTCGCGTCAGTCAAAGCGCGTGTAATCGCAGTAATGTTCATATTGATCTTATTTACTTTTCGCAATTTTCGATGATGCGAATTTTTCAATTTCTTGATAATAACATATTTATCGCTTAATGCAATACTATACACTGTTACATTTTCGCTGTTTAGTTTTGAATTTATTCTGATTACGTTCGCAAACATTGCGCAATCAATGCCTTGTAATCACGATTATCCGCTAATTCCTTTTAATTGATGTCATAGCTAGATTACATGACCGCGTCTGCGTCATTTATTATATATTATATTTCTTAAATACTTTCTTATTAGTTTAAACTCAAAGCGTCTCCGATCATGTGCACGCACAGGTTTCCACAACACCGTGCGCGGCACGCGCATATATCATCAGCCTGCGCCACCTGAAACGCCGCGATCTCCCAAGCAATAAACCGAAATCGCGACATCTGTACGCTTGTCGAGCGTGAGCATTAATTTCGTCACTGCGTGACAAGGCGGACGGGATGTTCGAGATACAGCCAAAACAGACAGTTTTTTGCAGATTCGGCAATCGTACATGCGACATCGGAAGCTTCTAGAAGAATTCTAAGCGTCTTTAGAGGTTTCCAAAACACAACTTGGCTATCACCTCGTCAAACCTCGTAAAGTCGAAAAACATAAGCTAAGCCACATGTCGTACGTACACAAATCTCAATCGCTATAACGGCAAGCTAATTCGGATCGCAGCGCGCGCGCGCTAGCATGACGCGAAACGCGTAACATGTGTATACCCCAATTAGAACTCCTGATTTAGCGGGCGCGCATGGCAATATCACTTGACCATCGCGCTCGAAAATTACCAATCGTTGCCCGAAATAGGGGGTCACCTCAAATTTTTCAATTTTACGAGAATCTCATAGGCGACTATAAAAGAAAGACTTTGTTCTTCAAAGAGGATAAAAGACAAAATCAAGTAGCAATGCCTCCTTCTTTGCTGTTCTCGGTCAGAGTCAACGCTTCGCTACAAGTGCATCGCCTGAGAGACGCTCCGCCGTCAGAAAACCGCCGCGTTTGATTCGCAATCGAGAATTCGTATAAATCCAATTTCAGCTAAAACGCCATCTCACTCACAATTTTCTCGCTATCGCTCTAAATCGCTCTCGAACAAGTACATTGAAAATTAATTCGTATATTTGTAAAGATAAATAAAATTCCACATTGAATACACCGTCAAAAAATAAATAAATAAATAAAATTTTACAAAATGAGACACACGAGCGAGAGCTCCAATGCACCAGTCAATCAGTAAATAGTTTTCACTGCTCATCATAGGAGAAATGTAGAAAAAATATCTACGAGAATACTTTTTGTGCAACATTTTACAACAAATCATAGAAATGGATAGACGTCTTTGTTCATTGCTGGTGTGTTTGGTTCACAGCAGAGAACTAGGACACAGTATAATCATACCAATTAAATGAATGCCCTTAAATTGGTTTTTATCGACAAGAAAATTTAATGTCAAAAATGTTTGAATAAAGCCATGGGAGTTTGTGCTCATTATTTTTAGTATACTACATATTTATCGCAGTTTATATAGGAGTTGAATGAAGGGGATGCGTAAATAGAAGGAAAATATTTATCGCGTGCATGTATTTCATGCTTGTAGGTGAGCAACGTGTATTTATTTTGATATTACTGCGTGAATAATCATTATTAGTTAGTCATCTAGAAATATTAGCTATAATTATTGAAATAGATGAAAAGATGATGTTGTTCTTATTAGCTTCTAAGTTGTAATAACCTGAATTTTATACGCGGACTAGTTCGTCGGAGTCAGGCAGCGGTCGGACGCAATAAAAAGGTTCAGGCATGGAAAGGAGATGTACAGATCGGCTTGGCTGGTTGCAAATAATATAATGTGAATTTATTGACCATATTGTGTGTACAATATCTTATAATACGTGCGTGGGTGCGTGCGTGCATGGGTACGTGCGTTTTTTTCAGAATTTTTTCAGAATTTTTTAATATCATATTTTCTCATGTTGAAAAAGAAAGTGCAGTACTAAAAAGTTGATAAAAAATTCTTAGAACTTTATGAGAAGAAAATAAATGATTTTTGTCTCTTGCAGTTTTTCTATAAAGTTGATAGTATTTGAGTAAAAAATTATTCAAGATCAATATTTGGCAATTTTTAGTAATTAATATCTTGTTAACTATTACGAAAATTGATAGAGGACTTTTCGACTCAGGTTACACACACATATATATATATATATATATATATATACATATTTATATATGTATATATGTATATATGTAAATATATATGTGTGTGTGTGCTTATACGGGAGGATGTGTGGATGAATGGATGGAATGACAGACCAACTTAACTGTTTAGCTGCTTAGTCCACAAAATCTCGGGTGGATATTACTCGAAGATGATTAGGAGGTCCGTTGTGCACGCAAGAGCGCCAGGAGAATAGTCACAGTGGGCAGTGATTAGTTGATTCCAACAATGATTTGATGCACTCGTGCAGATTAAAATGGCGTGAATTGGGTTACTGACGCGAATTCGATTCGATGTACTCGAGTACGGATACGCGAACTGGCGTAAACAAGTTTACTGACGCGAACTTACGTGGTTTTTCACTGACATGAACTGTACTAACGTGAACCGGCTTACTTTGACTTTGGTGCTAACGTAAACCGAGTTAGCTTGATTTTCATATTGACACTCTACGCTTCCGCGAGACCTCTATTTATACCCCGAAAAAAGGGCGTAATGCCCTTTGTCTAGGATGCAATAATTAATTGCAATGTCACGTGAGATTTACGATTTTTATAGCATCCTATCGTTGTTAATCTAAAGTGCATCGTTAGAGAGATTTCGAGAAGAAAAGAAATGATTTACGTTTTTCTTTAAAGAGGCAAGATTGCTCCAGACGGATGACGAATTGTGTTATCCTCGCCGAAAATATGACTAGGTAAACACACGGTTACCGTGCATAACTAGTTTTGCGTGCAAGGCAATCATTGTCAGTTGCGAGTCCGATCTTAGACACTAATGTGGGAAGTTATCTCATGCGTTTTATGATTTTTTAAACGCGACGTGGCGCCTGTTTTCTCAAGATAAAATGGTTAATCAGCCTGGGATGACAAAACTTGGATTTTTATTATTGCGTGAGGATTTTTATTATTAGGTGCATTATAATGTCTTTCGCAAACTTGTCACTTTTCACCTGCATTAAGGTTGTTATTTTTTCCGAGTTGATTGATGTTTACGCATTGGAATTTTCGCAGAGCTTGTCTGGTCCCTCTTTTCAATTCTGTCAGATCGTTATCAGAGGACTCAAGTCTTATAGATGCCAACCGTAGTTACAACGTGGAGCTGATTCTTTCGAAAGAAAAGAATCGTAGCGTCTATAGGACAGCAATATCAGAGGATAAATTGGAATTAGCCGAAATTATTTTAAACTATTTACTACTGAATAGTCGCGGTGACCATGTTGGAATCGTGACATCAGAAGCGAGGAATGACACGTACATTTATGCCTGAAGCCAGTTTTGTATATAAAGACAATTTGGATAAATTTAAATGACAAGATTGCTTTAAAATACCTGTAAAAATGGCTAGAAACTTTCCTTTTTTAGTAGTTCTTTTGTCAGTAAATGATAAAAGATAGGTAAAGTGAGATAATTTCGAGCAGAAACACACGATTTAAATAGCTGTTAAAATGAATGAAATATACGCTTTACGTATCAAATTCCAAGATAACTATAGTTTCTGCTCATTTTTAGATACTTTTATAAGTACAAGACATGTCACATTTTCACAATTAAGCAAATAATAACGAAATGGCTTACAGCACAAATTTCGTCGTCAAAACGTCGTCAAAATGTCATTTTTCCACGCTTATTAGTTCAGCCTTTTACCGTGACAAAGTGCTGTATATATGTCGGTATTTGGTACACTTATTACCATATAAGATATATATGAAATAAAAAATATAAAATATTAATGCTCATGTGAAATAAATAACATTCTTTCATTAAAAAACGCTACGAATTAATTCCAACACCTAATATATATTCAACATCTCAACACTCAGACCATAGTGGCGCTTTGTGTTCAAAGTAATGTTATTTAGCATAAACGGTCTTGTTTCCAATCTTATTGATAATAATATAAAATATAGCTAAAATATGAAAAAAAGAACATGATTTAAATAACATACAGGGTGCGTCACCAAAATTCGGACAAATTTCAATTTAAATTTTCCGTTATATTATGTCTCCGCGAGAATTTGTTGTTGGCGTCCAAGAAAGCCTAATGCTTCTAGTAAACAGTCATGTTCTCAAAATGGCCGTTGATGGATGTTGAAGCCAAGTGCGGAGTATAATCGCAGAGCCGCGATCATTGCTGGACGCTTAGCAACGGAAATAATTCGGTTCTTTGGATACCCGAGATCAAAACCGTTTATGACGTTGTGGCAAAATATATGGCTTTAGAACAGAACGTCCAATGGAACAGAAGGTTCCAGTATGCCAGCAAGGAAGAATCACTCGAAAGAACGCATCGCGAGGACCCCCGCAGTTGTTGAAAAGACTCAAGCGCTGATTTCAGATGATCAAGGGCAATTGTTGCGAAAATTAGTATCGATTATTGATGTAAGCGAGCCAACAATGCGTCGAATTGTCGAGGTCGATCTTCGATACAAATCGTACACATTAAAGATAGGACAGATGCTCGCCTCGGCTTCCATTCTGGCCTGCCAACAGCCCAGATTTAAATTCCTTGGACTACTACGTATGGAGCGTTGAAAGAGTCACAAACAAGTCTCGGCATCCCAATGTGACGTCATTAAAGACCGCTATTGAGGCAACATTCATCGCATGGACAGCGCTACATTACAGCGTGCGTGCGAACGTTTCAGACCGAAAATAGAAGCCGTCCGCTAATGGGGGATATATCGAATAATTGTGTTTTACAGGTATCCCCCAAGTGCCATGTAAAGGTACTTTTGTAATATTTAATTTTTCATTAAAAACATTTTGTTTAAAGAAATTGTTCAATTTGTCCGGATTTTAGTCACGCACTCTGTATATGATATTGTATTAATGTCACGTTTTATGTTCGAAAATGATCAATAATTAAAAAGTAATAAAATTGTTCTGCACTATTATCCCGAATATTTATTGACACATACAATTGAGATTTTGATTAAAATTTCTAGAGCTTTATTTCCTCATCACATTATTACATATGTAGTATATGAAATCACCATTTTTGAGGATGCTTTTAAAATTGTCGGCAAATTGCTGGCAACTCAAAGTTGTTATATCGTGAAGGCATGAAATTGCCTTCAAATAATGACTCAATTGCTGCAATTCTAGAGCAATACATACTGCATATTTGGCCAGCAACAAGACAGATACGTTCTATCTTGATTAATTTGGGATAAAATAGGATGCTTTTCAATTGCTTGACACGAATGTGGCAAATTAGTTAACATATTTCCAGTATTTATAAATAATTTAACTCTTTTGTTTACATATTCTTTGTCATGATAATCTCATAACCTTGAAAGAATTAATTTATTAATACACTAAAAATATGTGAATTAATTTACTATATTTGTATCAAAATGTGTCAAACAATTGGAAAGCACCCATAAATTATATTATACGTAAAAGTTATACAGGGTTGGCCATATTCGACGGAAAGATGTTTTTTTTTCAATCATGGGAAACGTCGTTACTCGATCTAACATCTCTTTCCCATGATTGAAAAAAAAACATCTTTCCGTCGAATATGGCCAACCCTGCATTTATTTATTCTATTTATTTATTATACTGTATTATTTATTATACTTCGTTATTATAAATTTTATTATAAATTTATTATTTTATTAATTTGTATTACAGTTAAAAATTAATTATAAATAAAATAAAATACAGGGCTGCCATATTTGGATCCTAGATTCGCTTTATTATAGATTCGCCTCCTTGCTCCTCTTCATTGTGCTCCTCTCTATTTTGCTTCTCTCCATTATGCTCCTCTTCATTTTGCTTTTCTCCGTTCTGCTTCTCTCCATCCTATTCCTCTCCATTCTGCTCCTCTCCGTCTTGCTTTCCACCTTCCTCTTACATTTCCTTTTACATTAATGAATAATATCTAAAAAATATCTACAAAAAAGGTAACAAATAAAACAAATGTTTTATAAGATAAGAATAATATTGAATATTTAAAATTGTTATTCACAAATAGAACTTACATCTGGTTTCTCTCTTTCAAATGTCACTCTCCTCTTTTTCTCTTTTTTTCTATTCTTCTTTCTTCTTTCTCGTTTGTTTCTTCCTCTTCTTCGCTTATGGACATTTGTTCATCCATTGATCTATAAAAGTATTTAGCGTATTATGTTACAATATACCATGAATAATATTTACATAGATATCCAAGGAAGACACAAAAATCAACAAAGAATCAAAATGACTTTATTTTGAAATACATAATATATTATAATATAGCTTAAGGCTTTATTTTGATTCTTAGCATTAATAAACAATCAAATTTTGTAATCAGAAAATACGAACCTTTCCTTTCTCGTGTTTCTTTTTTCTTGTTCTTTTTTTCTTTCGTTTTCTTTTTTTATATCTCTTTCTTCTTGTTCCTTTCTTCTTTTATTTTCTTTCTTTTTTTCTTCTAAATTTTCTTTGTCTCTTCTTTAACTTTTTTTTTCTTTATATCTCTCTCTCTCTCTCTCTCGGCTTCTCTCTTTCTTCGTTTCTCATGCTCTCTCTACTTGCCTTTGTCTCTTCTTTTTTTTCTTTCATTATTTTCTGCTTTCTGGAGTGTGATATAATATAGACTTACATATATATGTATATGAAATTATATTTGTAAGATCATTACGATTATTATGTGGTAGATAGTGGAGCTAAATGTGACATTACAATATATTTGAATATATATTTGAATAGAAAATAATTTTTAGAGTTATTTTTAACAATATCACAATGTCACATTTACTCTCACCGTTACAATAATCTATAATAACCCTTATTTTATAAATATTATATATTATATATAAATTTATATTTCACATATATTTACAATTTTTATACATGAATGTATATATTTATGTGTTTCTCATATGTAGTGCCCACTAATTATATAATGTTCTTCTTTATCAAAAATTATTTTATTTACGTATCTACAACTGCTTTATGATATAAAAAACAAAGGAGGATTTTTTTTTATACGTATAAATACATATTAGTTTTTACACGTTGCCGTTTTATGTTCGATAATGACTCAGATAGCACACAATATTTGTAAAATATTTATAAAATATTATAATTATTTAAAATGTTAATTAAAATAAATTAAAATAATTGTCATAATTGTTTTATTTGTGAATAATTAATTTATAAGACTTATTTTAAATATTTTGTAAATATTTTCATGGTCTTTGTGATCTTAGATTGCACAAATTATAAACATTTGTTGTAAATATTATGAAATATTTATTGTAAATGTTGTAATAAATGCTATAAAAGTGCTTAAAGACATTAGAATCCAAATAAAAAATAGTTACTATGAATATTTATTTCTATTTATTATAAATATTACATAAAATATTTAGTCTATATTTTAATAATATTTTAATTAAAGTTTTATATAAAATTTATAGATCAAAAACGAACTTACCAAGTGAAGTTTGATCATAATTATGCCGATGGGTCTCGTCCGGATGAAGAATTAAGTATAGTAAAAACGTGCGTCCATGCCAACAGAGTTTAAATATTAGGAAAAAAAAAAGAAAAAAGAAAAATTTTTTCCCTCCGCGCTGCTGCGCGTCCGATGCCATGGCGCGCCTGGCACCACGTGCGATCGTCCATGCTCATATTTCAAAGTTAGAGAACCCGAGACGAGTCACCCATTAATACTTACGCTCAGGGAAGGATCAAGGAGGGACGGTTCATCCGAATGAGACTGATCGATATAATTATGATTAAATTTCACTTGGTAAGTTCGTTTGATCTATAAATTATGCCTTAGGTCTCATCCGGATAGAGAATTAAGTGTAGATGTACGTATGACTCGTCTTTGACAGTAAAACAAGAAAAAAGGTTTTAAAAGAAAATCGATATTTATCTCAACAGTCACAGATAGGCAGAAATGGTGGCTTTTTATTGAGCGTAAGTGAGACCACTTATGAATATTTGAATACATCTCTGACACATAGGAAAGAAAACTAGATTAAGATGTTTTGGCCCGAAGATAAGATCGTATTAGCAAACGCATCTTCATCTATTACTAATCTATTATAAAAATTCGCAAAAATACGGAATTCACCGGACCACTTCGCCGCACGCCTAATAAGATTTATTGATTTTCTGGGCCGCGAGCGACGCGTGTCGCATGCTATGTGCGGAGAAGATGTCCCTAATTCAGCAATCCGCTAAGGCATTCTTTATCCAGCGACTAATTGTCTGAGATCCTACCGCGGTGTGAGGACGTTTGAGCGCGATAAAGAGAGAATCAGGCCGAGGGACGAATGTCTTGCGTTCGTGACAAATAATGAAAAAGTAAATTAACAACACATAAGTTGTTGTGTCCCCTGAATCGAGAGAAGGATAGAAAAGGCTGTGATCGGCCTGGAGCTCTTTATCCGGAACGCGAATGAGAACTCTCTCTGCAGTAAATGAGATTTGCGAGACACGAATCGCCACAAGGGTTTGACAACGCTGTCCCGACGCTAGTGCTAACAATAAGACTAACTTTTTAGTTATCACCTTTAGTGATTCATGAGAAAAAAGGAATGCCAGGTATTACGATATTACGGGAGAGGGATTCCAAATCGTAACGCGGACCGAATGGCTTCAATACACTAATACTCTTACAAAAACGTTTGACAAGGGGGTCGCCTCCGAACGTTGCGTTTGAAATTAATGAAATTGCGGATCTGACGGAGTTAAGCATAAGAACCTACTGTTCCCGCTAATTCCAACAGAAAATGGGGGACATCCTTGGTTTTCGGACAGAATAGCAATGCCGTCTGTAAGAGAAATCTCATCAGGAGCGGAGAAGGCCAGAATACTGACGGATAGCTGGTGCGAGAGATGCTAACATAATGCCAATGGCAGACTGCGGAACGCCTCTGGCCTCAAAAGCTTGCCCAATAATTTCCCTGCCCCCAGGGAAAGCGATCCGGTCGCCGGATGACGATCCCTAAAAGGAGAAGATAATAAGTTATCCGCTGGGTGCAAAATAATTGGATGTGAAGTTATAAGATGATTAAAGAATAGAAACTAGGATTGTGATAGCCACCAGAGAACTATCACCACTCCTTCCGCTTCATCATCAATCATTTTCCGCAGAACCCGTGGAAATAAGATGAAAGGGAGGAACGTAGAAATAAAATTCACTCCAATCAAGGATGAACGCGCCGACACTGGATCCAGGAGACAAAGATGTTGCACTTTGTATTGATGTTAGAATCAAAGAAATCAATGTCAAAAGGGCCAAATTATCTGTCTGTTATTTGAAAAACCATGGACAATGACCATTCAGTGTCCGCATCTTTTCGACGAGATTCTTCATCCGTGATGACTTTTCAGAAGAGGCGATATAGGAGGCGACCAGCCAGATATTTTTAACCTCGTACCACTGCCAGATATCCTTCGACAGAGATGGTAAATGAGGATATTTGACCGAAACGATTAATGTACGATGTTGTCGTGGTGTTATCCACCCTTAACAGAATCTCGCAGTTACTTAGATCCGATACGAGACATTTCAGTGCGTAAAACGTGGCTTTTAGCTCTAATATGTTGATATGGAGGGTCTTTTCTATCTCAGATCACCAGTCATGAGTCCTATCCGCGAATGATGACGCCCAATTCGTGAGGCATCTGAAAAGATCTCCCGTGCGAAGCGACCCGTTAGAATAAGGTTGGTCTGATCCCGATCGACTAAAATATTGAGCCACCAGCAGAAATCCTCCTCGAAATCCGGCGAGATGAACATTTTAGCTTTAAAATTGTTACTAGTTCTTTTAAAGGCTAAGAACTTATGCCTCTCAAAGCTCTTTGTGTAAAGTGAATCATACTTTACAGCGGGACAGACGGAAAGGTCGATCAGAAAGGTCGACAGACGAAAGGTAGATACTAGTGAAGTCCCTGATCGAACAGTGAGAATTGGCCGAGAAGTTTGAAACAAGCGAATACAGTTTATTTCGGCGGGTTTCTGGAATGGCGACTGATTGTGATTCAGAATCAAACATAAATCCGAGGTACTTGTGACGGCGAGCAGGCTCCAGCTCTGACTTCCCAAAGTTAATAGCTCAGATCTGAAAGAGTATTAATATGTGCCTGAACATTACGTCGACAGGCCTCTTTCGAATGGGTCAATAGGAGGAAATCATCCAGATATAGTACCGACTCAAACCCTCTGCACGAAGATGTGCGACCACTAGGCGTAAAATTTTCGTAAAAAATATATGGGATCGTAACAAGGCCAAATGGCAAGGTCGCAAACTCATAGATAATTTCCTGTCACTGGAATCTGAGATATTTCCTGTAGAAGGGTGAATAGGTAACGATAAATAAGCGTCTTCTAAATCAAGAGAAGCCATCTCGACATTAAGGAGCATAAGACAATCGTCCGCCAGTTTTCTAGCTTAAAGTGAGGCGGGAGAATGTAGGAATTAAGCTCTTCTAGATTTAATATGAAATGCATGCCTCCTGATGGCTTTTCGATTAGGAAAAAGGGGGAGAGAAATTGCTCAATGACTGAATCGAATGGATGGCTCCTTTTTCCCAAAGTCGATTTCTGCGTTGCAGTGAGCTGAGATCGAAAAAGGTTGGTTCCCTTAGCTCCGAGCGCGCGGGTGGTGACGCGAAAAAAGAAATTTTATCCCTGAATAGCACGTAAAACTTTCGGATCCGATGTTTTGGCTTCCCAATTGTGCAAGAAATAAGCCTGCGGTTCTTATCGAATTTAGCGGCGATAAGCGCGAGAATGGGACGCTGATCTTCGAGATCGGTTCCTCGGTAGATGAGCCCCTGCTCGATAATACGGTTGATTCGACTGGCGAACAGGGACTTTCACATTTCTCGCTGGGGTCTGCTCCGCGATGATTAGATCTTCACTACTCATTGAGGGGTGATCTTGGAGGCCGCAGCAGGAGCTTTGACGAGTACCCGAGCCACTTTCTCGCAGGCCTGGGCATCCTTAACCTCTTCAACAAACGAAGCATCGAACAGCCACTCGTCTAGTGAGACCAGATCAGCAGTAGATTTTCCCAATAAATTCAGGGTCGGTTTTATGAAGGTCCGCCTGGCTAGAGATAATTTAGAAGAAAATCCGCACACTTTCATTCGTGCAGTTGCTACTAAAACTGGTTTATCTAAGAATTCTATTCATGAGAGGGTAAAACAGAATCGTTATCATCTTCTAAATGTGCTAAGATCATAAGAATATTGTCTGCAGTTGTACTTAAATGCGGTTTACTCCTTTTCTTTTTTTCAAATTCTCCATAATTTCTTTAATTCTTTTCAATGTTATAAAATACTGTTGCACACGGGTGATGTCTTTATGGATATCTTGTGGCATACAGAATTGCAGCTTCACGTGCATTTCTTTTACATTCATTGAATATTAACAGCATATGAACTTTCTCATTATAGGAATACATGTTCGACAAACTGAGAATGAACTATGATTTGCTCTAACAACAAACTAAGACACAAAAACTGTTGAAGCGTTCCAACAACGCTAACTACAAGTTATGTTGATATTTGTTTTACGTATATACTACATACACGTGTGAACTACATTCGGGAATATCACGAATTCCGAAATAGCTACGTTTGTTCTTCACATCTGACTGAGGTCATCTCAAAGTCATAGTGTAATAGGTCATTGAATTCGTCTTAATACCAATTACAATATTATGAAGTAAATAATATGTATTGCCATTTAAAAAAATTAAGGTGACCTTGACTTTTTTCCTAAAAAGAATATTTTGCAAATTTTTAATATTGCAATTTGTAGCCGATTGAAAACTAATTAACTTTTATCCAAACTAATTTTTGTTAGATCATTGGAAGTGCCAGAAAAATCATGATCACAATTACGTGGGACACCATATATTTTATGTAACAAGTATTTTAATGGGATATAATGTCCATCGACAACATTTTTTGGAATGTTCTTATTTATATTTATATTTTTTTTATTTTACATAATTATTTAATCAATATTAATATTTTCTGTTAATAAATTTTATAAAAATATGTGTTATTAAAAATTAATATAAACTGTTTAATAAATTTGTAAATATTTCTACTTGTTAAGTATTTGGCTATGCAAATTTATACATAATGTGATGCGTTAGCCGTCTATCCGACGCAATGCAAATACTTATAAGAAGTAAGTTAGACTCTTTTTTAAGATTAGAGTACAAAGTGTCACTTGCTGGAAATTTTTGCACTGTATATATGTACTCATGTGGTACGAGTAAACATTATACGGATATCTTCGAAATCGGATTTTATCCATGTGCAAAATTACTAACCATGTAACTAATGCCCTGGTATTTCGAACACTAGTTACATCTAATACTTGACTTTATTTACATGTTATTTCTAATACTTCACTTTTTTATGCATAATACGAAGGCAATAAGTTTTTAGAAAAACATAGTAAAACACATTTTTTTGATCGATTCATTTTTATTTCCCAACATAGTCTCCACAAGAAATAGTCGCAAGGGGCTAAATCTGGCGAATATGCTGGATGAGGAAGTAATTCGTAGAGGAATTCGTTGAATTTGGACCATCGGTGCCGAGCACGTGTGAACCCGTGCATTGTCTTGATGGAAGAGCACTTTCTTCTTCGCCAAATGGGGACGTTTTTTCTTTAAAATGTTGTTGAAATGTTGGTCCAATAAGGTTGCGTAGTAATCAACATTGACCGTTTGCTTCGACGGAAGTTAATCGATATGAATTATATCGCGTGCATCCCAAAAAGCTGTGGCCATTACCTTTCCAACTTCATGATCTTCGCCTTCTTCGGAGCTGGTTCACTCGATAAAGTCGATTGTTTTGACTGATCCTTCGTCTCGGGTGTGAAGTAATGGATCCATGTTTCGGTCACAATAATGAATCAACACAGAAATTCATCTGGATTATGTTGAAACATCTCCAAACATGGTTTTGAAATCGTCACACAGTCGCGCTTATGGTCTACTAGTGAGCAAACGCGGCACCCATCTTGCCGATAGCTTTTTCATACTCAATTGTTCGTGCAAAATTGAAATCACTGTGCCTATGGCCTCAACAAGCTCGCGCACTTTTGACTGGTCGATCAGTCAAAACATCGTGGACTTTATCGAAGATTTCTGGCGTAGCAGCCTCAATTGGACGTCCCGAACGAGATGCATCACATGTGGATGTACGACCACGTTCAAATTCATTCACCCAATTGTATACAGTCGCAAACGCTGGTGCGGATGTGCTATGAACATTATCCAACTCTTTGGCTTTGATTTCTTTCGGCGTTAACCTTTCATATGTAGATTGTTCGAGATCGGTACTTCGAAAGAAAAGCAAGAATTCTGTCAGTCGACCGACATTAATTGTCATTGAACGCATGCACAAATTGAGCTCGTGATTTCATCTCAAACATGATTTTAATCTTCGTTAAAATCATCAAATTCGTCGTTCTTTGTTCCTTTTAAAAACAATTCGTTACACGCAAACAAGTTGTCGTTACCGGCAACGGACAATCGAAGGTTCTAGAACAATTCAATTCGCGCACGCGAGCGCCGCGCTCCGACGAATACGTCACGCGCTGTCACCAATCCCACGCACGGATTTTCTGCCGCGCATGACTGTTACGTTGAACGTCGCTAGAAACGAATCCAAAGCGCCAATCAATTTTGTACACCTAATGCCACGTAATAATCACGATTGTGGCAAAATTTTATTGGATTTTTTCCAAAAGGGAAAGCTCAGGCCGAAAGCAATAAATGCTTCGATCTCGCCGTCCTCCTACTTACTTCCAAAAAGTTCTTAGAGTTCTTAGAGTCATA
>NW_011627008.1:1108115-1136014 GCF_000204515.1 Acromyrmex echinatior | reverse complement strand
CCCGTCTCTTCCTTGACTTCCTGAATCACTTTCTTGAATTCTTCGACAAGTTCCTTCTTTTTCAGCATGGCAACTTTCTTGTATCCTGAGCTCTCGTCAACAAAGACAGCAAAATATTTGCAACCACCTGCCGATTCAATTGAAACCTTCCCACTAAGGTCGCAGTGAATTTTTGCACCTGGCTTGAAATCCTTATTAACGATTTCCTTGTATGGTCCTTTGGTCATTTTTCCAAAAATACAGGCTTCGCAGAAGAAATCTTCTTTTCCAGTTGCACAATATCCTTTAGATTCTAATAGAGCTTTGACCTTGTTTTTTCCTGCATGTCCAAGTCGACGGTGCCAGGTTTCCCATGATGCGGAGATCTCCTTCTGAGCCGTGCAAACCTTAGCTGGTTTCTCGACTTTGATCAGCATTCGATACGTCGAGTGTCCTTTTTTAATACCACGGACAATCACCTCGCCTTTTGAATTCTTTACAACAACCTCTGACTTACTAAAAAGTGCTTCGTAACCAAGGTCAGTCGTGGCTACAATAGAGAAAAGATTGGTCCAAAATCAGGAACTAACCTTACATCCTTGAGATATCTCGGCACCCACTCTTTATCGTTATGGATTGTTACATTTATTTTGCAAATAGCCGTCGCCATTAGAATCCTGCCATCCCCTATTTTCACTTCTTCCGGAGGATTCAATGCCTTTGATTCTACAAACCAATCACTATTACGAGTAATATGGCTGTACGCACCTGAATCACCGATCCACTCATCAATATCTCCTAATTGTTGTTTTGCTGGCATTGCCGCACGATTGCTAGACGAACGTCCTTCTGAGCTCGCTTTCTTCTCGGATGGGCAGTCACGAGCAAAATGTCCAAAACCTTTGCAGTTGTGACATTGTAGCTTCTTTCGGTCCTTTTTCCAGCCTGCTTTCTTCTTACCTTTGAAAACTTCTCGGTCTTTCTGATCTTTCTGACCAGATAACGCTACACCATGATTTCCGGATGACGTCACGTTAACGTCACGTTCGACATCTAACAATTTTGCTTGTAATTGTTCCACCGTAATGTCCTTCGTAGGACAAATCCGCCATACTTGCTTGAAGTTATCAAATTTTTGCGGTAGACCACGAACAATTTTTGTAATAATCATTTCCTTTTCGATGTTTAATTTTTGCGCCTTGAGCTTATTTTCAATGAGCATAAGCCCTGAAATATACGACGTCACAGTCATATCGTTTTTCCAGTGATAGTCGTTGTATGCTTCCAATGCAGCTAGCTTCGTCGTGTTTGAAACCTCATCATAATGTCCCACGAGAGTCTTCCACATATCAGCGGATGATTTACAGGCGACCACCAAATTAAAATGTGCATCATCGAGAGATTTACTTAACAAAGACCTCGCCAAGGCGTCCTTCTTTTTCCAATCAGCCAGTGTGGCATCTGTTGGTTGCTCTCTCGATCCATCAGCCACATCAAACACATCGTTTGCTTCGAGATGAGCCTGAATTTCAAAACGCCAACGAACGTAACTGCTTGAGTTCAGTTGCGTAACAGACTTCAAGTTTATTTCCATCCTTGCAGATTCAAGCGATGTTACTTGGACCTCTGTCTTCCTTGCACACACTATCACTCTCCTTTTTTCTATTTATTATTATAGCCGTTCACACTCCTGGGCTCATAACCTATTGGGATTTTTATTGCTGAATAACAAAACAAAATACAGAGCTTGGTTTTCGGCGCGTGCGAACAATAATAAAGAAACAAAAGGTAAGGTTAGTACGAGAAGGGTGCTCACGCCATCTGTCTGGTAACAGATATAATAAAAACAAGAACACGTGATATATATATAGTGGGACTAACGGCATACAATCAACACAATGTGATCTTGCGGAGATGCTGAATAGAGGGAGTTTTTTTAGCAGGTAAGCGATGTCCGCTGTCCTTTCTTATAGGAGGGACGTAGACTTATTGAATCCTGCACAATCAGGAAATCGTCTCCTGGGTGTCTTCCTCTCATTCGGTTAGGTTCTCCTTCGGGAGTATTTCGGATGAGGGGTGTGAAGATTTTTCTCTTCCTCGCAAACCAAAAAAACCTATATTCATATAATATTAAATATTTATTCTGTTGCAATCAAAATAAATATTAAAGATTGTATTAAAATCAGAGAGACGAAAAAAATATAGTTTTGTCCTCACGAGAGGGCACCTATAATACGATGTTCCTGTGCAAGAAATAAGGTAAATGTTATTAGATTTTTGGCGCGGACATTGTCTTGCAAGTCTGCGATTTATGCCAAAAAAAGATAAAGATATACGAATTTTAACTAGACCAAAGAAAATTACAGGAATGATTTAACCTCTTGAAGGATTTAGACTATGGGAAAACTTTGTGAGAACGTTCAGTGATCGCGTTCTGTTATTAAATTATGATATTAATTTACATTTGAGAAATAATATTATCAAATTACAATCTCTCACGCACATATTAGATGCGCAACTAAGTTCCCGCTGTTTGTCAACAGATGGCTCCAGCAATAAGTGCTGGTCGATTTTGACATAACCTAAACGTCATGAACCAAGCTTAGACATATGATAAACAAACCGCTTTGAAACATTAGTGATTTTGTTTTTACGTCATATTCTTTTGGTTGTGTGAAAATGTCTGATTTTGTGCCAAATAATCGTCATATGCGGGAAGTATTGATTTTCTTCTTTCATTCGAAGAAAACGGCGAGCGCATAGAGAACTCCAAAAAGTTTACGGAGATGCTGCTCTAAGTGAAACAACGTGCCGAGATTGGTTCCGTCGCTTCAAAGACGGTGATTTCGATGTTGACGACCGTCCGCGTGAAGGAAGGCCAAAAATCTTCGAAGACGCTGAATTGGAGGCATTGCTCGATGCCCATTGAGGAATGCCCTCCGTGCCAAACGCAAGAAGAGCTTGCTTCAGTATTAGGAGTTACCCGCCAAGCCATTTCCAAGCGATTGCATGCGTTGGGAATGATTCAGAAGTAAGGAACTTGGGTTCCTTATGAGTTGAAGCCAAGGGACTTTGAGCGTCGTTTTTTCGTCTGTGAACAACTGCTTCAGCGATAAAAAAGGAAGGGTTTTCTTCATTGCATCGTGACGGGTGATGAAAAATGAATTCATTACAGCAACCCAAAGAGAAGAAAGTCATGGAGGCTGCCCGGTCATGCTTCTACGCCGACGCCTCGGCCGAATATTCACGCTGCGAAGGTTATGCTGTGTATTTGGTGGGACCAGGTTGGTGTTATTTATTATGAGCTGTTGAAACCGAACGAAACCATTACTGGGGAACAGTATCGACTTCAATTGATTCGATTGAGTCGAGCACTGCGCGAAAAACGGCCACAATACGCGGAGAGGCACGAAAAAGTGATTCTACAGCATGACAACGCTCAGCCTCACGTTGCTAAACCCGTTAAAACCTACCTGCAAACGCTGAAATGGGAAGTCCTACCCCACCCGCCATATTCTCCAGATATTGCACCGTCCGATTATCACTTGTTCCGTTCGATGGCACATGGTCTGGCTGACTAGCAGTTCGACTTATATGAAGACATCCAAAAATGGCTTGATTCGTGGATAGCTTCAAAAGATGAACAGTTTTATCGTGATGGTATACGAGCTCTGCCAGAAAGATGGGAAAAAGTAGTAGCTAGCGATGGGCAATACTTTCAATGATTCATTTGTAACCATTTTTTCACAATAAAGTTGCATTTTCATCAAAATAACAGCGAGAACTTAGTTGCGCACCTACCTAATACAACTATCTTCTCCGCTATTTCATAATCTTTTTAAATATGCCTCGTTTAAGAGCGGATATATTGAAGAACGGCCGCCACAATTCGATACTCCAGTTTTTCTTTCTTCGGAAAGGATATTCAAGAAATACTTCAGTGCTCCATATGTAGTGCATCTGTTAAAATACGATGTTCCTGATGCAAAAAATATGTTTATATGCAGCAATTTTTTGAATAATATCATAATTGCGAACGTTTTGTCATATAATAATCATATTAGTACTAATAACGAGATTTACAAGTAGTTTTAAAATTTATAATAAATACATTCATTCTTTATAACAAAAAATGTGCTTACCCTGCTGCAAATTCTTATGGGTTTTTTCATGGGTTCCTATAGAGGACTATAAGATTCTATAGGAATTTGTGTAGTTACCTATAGGATTTGCGCAATATGCATAGGTATACGTAGGATATTTATAGGAATGCAAATAGAATGATAGAGATACCCACAGGAATGTGGACAGATGCCTCGTCAGAACTAAAAAGTCTATAGGATACTAATTTGACGTTTAGCAACATACAGGCGTAAGATAAAGAAGAGGTGCCCCATGGAGACTGAAAATGCCTGTAGACTATCATAGGATGACATACGTACATCTCCTAAGTCTTAACTCCTATGTAAACCTACATGTTCCTATACGTCAAAGTGTTTTTTCATTTCCATTAGTCATATCTTCTGCATTCCTTTTAGTATCTATATCAACTTGAGAAAATAATTCATAATTCCTAAAAACTGGAAGCCACGATAATAATTAATAAACGTGATACGTTCTACATCGGGTGAAAATCCTGACTACCATAAGGAAAATATATACTCATAACTTGTTTGAGTCACCAAGCACACCTTGTTTATTATGTGTCTTTCAATTTTTGGAGTTATAGAAAAATTATCTTAGATGTTCATGTGAAATTACATCAATCAGTTGTTATAACATTTTGTATACACGCATCGGCAGGAATGGTGTTCCTTGGCATTTGGCGCGCTACACACTCGTACCGAAGCATACACATACGTGTTATTTGAAACGCGGAGTGAGAAAGGAGAAAGTAGTGGGCGTTCCGATATTCTGTTCTTAGCACATGATTGAGAGAGAAAGCGTAATTAGACGTGGACACCGGCGGTGTCCTTTCGTTCTCTCACACATTTGTTACCAGTACGAGTGAGATATCTCGGTGTTTCTCGCTCGCCAATATTCATAATAGTACTTTTATTATGCACAAAATGTTGTAATTATGCATAAAAATTTTTAATACTGTAAAAAATTTTTATGTATAATTACAACATTACGTGTAATTTTGAGACTTATTATACTAGTTTTGTATGCATTTCTAAATTTCTAGTAACACGTACATGTGCGCTTCGGTACGCAGAGTGTACGGTATGCGGAGTGTAGCGCCGCTCGCTGAACGCGGAGACACCATTCCTACCAGTGCGTGTATACACTCTAATATGTATATTATAGGAATTATACAGGATATCTCAGAATATTTGTGACTATTTTGAGACTATACAGAGTATCTCAAAATATTTGAACTATTTTTATGTTCAGATAGAGTGGATTAAATTGAAACGGAAGGTCCTCTATCATTTTGCAATTTTCGTAATTATTACCCCATAAGCAGAATGTCTAAAATTGACGCATGAAACAATTTTAAGATACTTTTAAGACCTTTAAGACCTTATCTTTAAGAAGCCTTACCTTTCTTTGAAAAAACATCTTTAAAATATGTCATAAAGAACTCCGAAAAATATTTTAAAGTTGTCTTATGCGTCGATTTTACCCGCTTATTTGACAATTTTTAGAAACTAACTAGTTTGAAAATTGCAAAATGATACAGGACTTTTCGACTCAGTTTAGTCTACTTTATCTGCACACGAAAATAGTCCCAAATACGAGACATCCTGTTTATCATTTAGATCCGATTGCATCAACGTTACATTATTTTTTTTTCCATGCGACCCTATAGGAGGCCTCTTTTCATGAACACTGGATGCCATAGATTTCTATGTAAAACCTTGTAAAAAAATTTCCTGTTATCCTATTTCCTATGTTATACAGGGTTGGCCATATTCGACGGAAAGATGTTTTTTTTTTCAATCATGGGAAACGTTGTTACTCGATTTAACATCTCTTTCCCATGATTGAAAAAAAAAACATCTTTCCGTCGAATATGGCCAACCCTGTATATACATGCTGCATAAATAGATTCTATAGATACCTACTGTAAGAAATTTAGAGGAAATAGGCACAACAAAGAAGTTATCAGCGTCAGAGCTGTGTAGCTCAGTGGTAGGATGGAAGTTTATCAACTCGGAAGAGAGACCAGGCCTGAATTCGAGAAAAGCGCTCTGATATTTCTCTCTCTGTTTACACTATACAAGCTCCTACAGAATTTTAGGGGCTGCGCAATGAAAGGAATAGGAAATAGGGAAGAGAGAATAAGAATTTCAACTTACCAGAAATTATGTATTATGGAATACACAATTTCTGATAGGTTGAAATTCTTATTCTGTTTCCTGTTTCCTGTTCCCTATTTCTTTCATTGTGCGCAGCATCTTATAGGAACCCATGAAAAAATTCATGGGAATTTATAGCAAGATGGAGAAGCCTCCCATAGAGACCTGTCGAATTTATCATGGGTACTCATGGTTAGGCAAACCCATAGGAATTTGCAGCAGGGTATACATTATAAGAAATATATGATATCGTAACTCATCACTGTTAGATATCAAAGGAGCAATGGCAATCCTGTTCCCTAAGTTAAATAACATTTTATTATCTTCTTATTTTCATGTGTATCAAAATATTAATCAATCTATTTCTGTAGTTAATTTCAACATAAGCAACATTCATATTAACGTATGTAAATAAATAAATTAGAATCAAATTAAAACATCTTCTCGAGTTAAATTATTTAACTGCATTATTAAATTGACATACATTATTAAATGACATATTGAGCAAAATGAGGAAAAAGATGTTGTACATATATTGTCAATTTTACAATATTTTGGTAAGCATTTTTAAATATTATTCGCGCGAATATATTTTTATATAATAATAATAATATATTTTTTTAAACACATTTTTTAAATGACATGTTCCAAAGTATTTAAGGGAGAAAGAATGGCATTTGGAATAATTCTTGCATAAAAGAACGAGAGTAGAATAGGCCTAC
The DNA here is from genome assembly GCF_000204515.1 of Acromyrmex echinatior. Next base: position 1,129,008 of record NW_011627008.1, on the reverse strand, counting down.
TGAGGAAACCACAGTAAAAAAAGCGCACCATGCTATCTACTTCATGATAGGTGATATGGAAATGATAGTACTTTATCATTTTCTTGTGATAGAAATCTATTTACAAATAGCTTTATAATAAAATTATCTTTATCTCTCATAAATATTTAAAAAAATAATAATTTTTTTAAAAAGTTCTGAAAATTGTTGCTAACATATAGTTTGAAAGGTGAAATCAAGTCTCATGTGTAAAGCGATTTCGAGCTTTCTCCTCTATATCTTGAAAACTGTTTAAGATATAAAAAAATGTTTCACACAAAAGTTTTACAATAAAATTACTTCTATTTATACTCGCCAATGATATTTTTTGAAAATAATTATTTAACAATTTTTTTTTCGAAAATTTTAAAAAATAATTATTAAAAAAAATATTATTGATGTGAATAAATACAGCTAATTTTGTTATAAAACTTTAGTATAAAACATTTTTTGATATTTCGAATAGTTTTCGAGATATAACGAAAAAAATTGAAAACCGCTGTATATGTAAGGGATGATTTTACCCCTTCAAACCGTTTTTCTGCCCCAACTGATATTTTCTAAATTCATCTCTTTATGTGAGCTACAAAGTTTCATTAAAATCAGAATTTGACATCTCGAGAAGTTTCCTTATTAGTTAACAAATATCAGTGCATAATTTTGTTTCCCTCCGATCTCCTTTTGTTAAATATTAAGTTATAAACAAATGAAGATCAATATCGAATAAATTGCTTTATCATTATCATTTCCCATCTTAGTTAACAAATACCAGTGTATAATTTCATTTCCATTTGAAAGATCCTTTGATTTGCAAACGTTTTCAGAAGGATTTTTTTTGGAAGGCAACGATTAGCCTTCTAATTATTTATAATTAAGTCAAAGATTTATCGGATAAAACTGGTTTAATTCAATAAAGAATATGAACAAATCAATACAATGATCTTATCATTTCTATGATCGATGTGTCTGTCATTTAAACAGTCGTCATTAAGGAGTATCGAGTGCATCGAGATGGCAACGAGTTTAAGAGTAGTGCTGAATACGTAGGGCACTATTTATATTTTGAGCCTAAAAATAAAAAAACAGTAATTTGTCATTGAAAATGACTTTATTGTTTTTCAAAATATTCTCCTTTATGATCTATACACTTCTGCATGCGTTCGAACCACTTGTCAAAGCATTTTTTCCATTCCGCTTCAGACACCTCCAAAACATGGTTTTTGAATGCATCAACGGCTTCTTCTGCAGACGAAAATCGTTGTCCACGCAATTTATTCTTGACGTTCGGGAACAAAAAGAAGTCATTTGGTGCCAAATCAGGACTGTACGGCGGATGACCCATTAATTTGATTTTTTGAGTGCTCAAATAGTCGGTTGTTAGACGAGATGTGTGACAACTGGCATTGTCTTGATGAAGAATGATCCGGCGGCGCTTGTTTGTTTTCCTTATTTCACCGAAGACTTCCAGCAAACAAATGGTTGTGTATCATTCAGAATTGACCGTTCTACGTTCCTCTAAAGGCACTGTTGCCACATGACCAGTTTTTCCGAAAAAACAGGCGACCATTTGTTTCGAAGTGCTTCGAGCGCGAACAACTTTTGTTGGATTTGGTTCATCTTGAAACACCTATACAGTCGACTGCTGTTTAGTTTCCGGCTCATATGCATAGATCCATGATTCGTCACCTGTTACAATCTTATACACGTCTTTTGAAGCACCGCCATTGTATTTCTTAAGCATTTGTTTGCACCAATCGACACGAGCATCTTTTTGAGATTTTGTCAGATTATGTGAGATCCAACGAGAACAAATCTTTTTCACGGCTAAATGATCATGCAATATTTTATATATGCTGGTGGAACTAATGCCTAAGGTTGTCTCAATCTCGCAGTATGTCACATGACGATCTTGCATTATTAGTTTTTGCACAGCATCAATGTTTTCTGACATAACAACTGATTTTGGATGACCTTCACGACTTTCGTCGGTGAGCGAACAGCGACCACGATTAAATTCGTTATATCAGCGTTTCACAGTGGCAAAGGATGGGGCTTTATCGCCAAAAGTGGAAGTAAGTTGATCGATGCACTCCTGTCTTGATAATCCACGTCGAAAGTCGTAATAAATCATTGCACGAAAATTTTCACGAGTTAATTCCATTTTTTCGCTGAGACGCAATTTTTAAGTAACTGTAAACAATACAAATCGCGCTCAAATAACAAAACGTTCTGAAGAAGGTTGTGGTCAAAAATATCAAACTTTGTAATGAAAACGTCAGATGGCACCTGACGACATTCAGTTGCCAAGGCTCAAAATATAAGTAGTGCCCCTCGTAGCACAAGTGACGCAGTGGCGCATCAGTCGGTGTGAGATTATCCATTTCTTATACATTCGATCTTCTTTTGTTATATATTAATTTATAGACAAATAGAGATCGGTGACTATAAATTAGTTTTTCATTATCATTTCTTAGCTTAATTAACAATTACCAGCGTGTAATTTTCATTTGATTTCCTTTTGTTAAATATTTATTATTAATTAAAAACAAATAGAAATCGATGATTTTTCATTATCATTTCCTAGCTAGTTATTAACAAAAATTATTAACAAATATCAGCGTATAATTTCGTTTACCATGCACTCTGTACCGCCAGCGCTTGTTGCATTGCATTGCATCAATCATACTCTACGCACTTTCGCGCCAAAGCATCCATTACATTCTGAGTGGACGACTAGTGCACTCTCGCACCGAAACGTGCAACAATACATATCTGGCTGGCCGATGACAATGACAATAATAACGACGAAGTATCTTAAATCTATATGTGAAAAGTTTTACGTCGGGACTTTGCGTTATAATATCTCCATTCGTAGGGCACGTAGGAAAAAAATAAAAACACTTTTATTACACAATTTGAGTGGACGCTATCGATTGAGCGTATATAAATCCTGATCAGTTTATTGAGATCTGTTATTGAGAGCTAATAATCTCAATCTCCCGCAACTCGCGGTCTCGCGTAAAGTAGCCACGGTATCGCTGCGCATGCCTTAGCGCCGAGACACTAGCAATGTCTCCAGATAAACAGATGATATCTTAAAGATATTGATATATATTTCGTATATCCGCGATGATTTCAGTATATCCCAGAGATTTCCATTGCTGTGTGGGAATGTTTCGAAAGAACATTTATTAAATACTTATTTAATGTTTATTAAATGTTAATTTAACATTAATTTTTTGTTTACGATGATGTTTTGAAAAAACGTTTTTTAAATGTTTGTTTAACGTTAATTAAACATTCATTTTATATTAATGATTCATATGAAATAATGTTTGAAAGAAATATTTTTTAAACATTTATTCAACATTTATTAAATATTTGTTTTACATAAATTTTTCATTTAAAATAACTGTCCAAAAACATTTTTTAAATGTTTATTTAATATTTATAAAATGTTTGTTTTACATTAATTTTTTATTTCAAATAATGATAAAATCATTTTTTTAATGTTTATTTAACGTTAATTAAAACATTTATTATACATTAATTATTTATTTAAAATGATGTTTGCAAGAAATATTTTTTAAATGTTTATTTAACATCTATTATTAAATGTAAATTTTACATTAATTTTTTGTTTGAAATAATATATGGAAGTAACATTTTTTAACGTTAATTAAACGTTTGTTTTACATTAATTACTCATTTTAAACAGTATTTTGAAGAAATATTTTTTAAATGCTTAAAATGTTTTTTTACATCAAAATTGTTCATTTAAGATAATGGCTTGAAGAAACATTTTCTAAACATTTATTTCATGTTGGACCATCATGCATTACTGGAGAGGAAATAATTTTAAACATTTATTTTTCATTAATTTTACATTTCACGATTCGTTTTCACTTTTAAAGATAATATTTATTTAATGTTTATTAAATGTTTTTTAAATGTTTATTTATTATGAATTTTACGTTTTATGATTTGTTTTCAAAATAAGATTTTCTTTAACGTTTATTAAATGTTCGTTTTACATTAATTTTTTGTTTGAAATAATGATTCGAAGGAATATTCTTAAATGTTTATTTGACGTTATTAATCGTTTGTTTTACATTAAGTTTGTTTTACATTAAGTTTTCGATTGAAACAATGTTTTGAAAAATGTTTGTTTGACGTTCATTAAATGTTTGTTTTTCGTAATTTATTTATCTAAAATATAATTTAAAAAATATTTATTTAACGTTTATCTGATGTTTATCAGAAATATTTAAAAAATTTTATTATTTTCTAAAATTCAAATTAATAAAAAATAGGTCGGAATAGAAAAATAATCACGGAAGTTAATCCAATATAATTGTGTTAAGTACTACTATTACTATTTATTTATGCACAATAAGAACTGTGTCGACAATTATAAATGGCGTAACGGATAAAGAGATTCATAATCCTGAGGTCCCAAGTTCAAAATCCGGTAAGTAAAAAAAGTAAAAATACAATTAAAAATTACAATTAATTAATAAAATTGCTTGTCTAAGATTATAGGTACTGTCGATAAAAAGTAATAAATTAAAAAAAAGATTCTGCGTTGCACAATATTTTTTCTAAATTTTGTTCAAATAATTTTAACATTAAAAAAACGTTTTTTTTAATATTAAAAAAACGTTTTTTTAAATGTTTGAATAAACGTTTTTTTAATGAAAAAGAAAGGGGATTTTTTATTATTATTTTAAACGTTACTTTTATCATTACAAAAACATTTTTGACAAATATTAAAAAAGCGTTTTTTTTTAACATTAAACAAAACATTTCCTTAAAATATTTAAAAAATGTTTTTTTAGCATTAAACAAACGTTTCTTTTAACGTTTGAATTAATGTTTTTTTTAATGGAAAAAGGGCACTTTTCTCGCTATTTTAAATGTTTTTGAAACGTTTTAATGTTTTCAAAAAAAATGTTTAAAAAAAACGTTTTTTCAAACATTTTTTTCCCCCTTAGGTAAGTGATAAACATAAGTGATATGTCGAAAAAAAAAGTTATATTTATTAAAAGTAAAATTAAAAAGTAAAATCTAAGTGGTACTATGTGATATGCTATGTATCTTTTTATATTCTCATTGAAAGTCTTTTTATTTCAACATTTCAAAAAATAGTAATAGTAATTTTAATTTTTCATTAAAAATATTTTCATTCAGTCTTCCTATATTCCAACACAAGAAATAATAACTTTAATTTTTTTCAAACTACATTATAAAAATTATTACTTACAAAATTTACTTGCACAAGTATATTTCACAAATTACTTGAACGTAGTTGGTCTAACAAAATTGTTGTACCAAAAAAAATGAAATCTAAGTAATATATACTTTGTATCCATTCGAGACTCTTCTTATCTATCACAAGTGATAATAGGTTATTCAATTTTTGCTCAAAATATCGTATCAAAAAATTATGTTACCTTACTTAACTAAAATATTATAAAGGATTTAAAGAGAACAAAAAAAATTTAATTCAAATAAAAAATTTTTCACGTAAAAACATTTGGCGTTAGACTTGCAAATATAATATATGTAATATATTAAAAACAAGAATAATTTAGACCAGGCCTGTCCAATTTGAGTTCTGGAGCCAAAACGCAAAGCCATCAACGCAAAAAAATTCAATTCGTGTATAAAATTCCGGTGATGGATAAAATGTTGATTGATATGCATTTAAGTGATTTAAGATACATATTCTTTATTGTTTTCAATATTCGATTTAGCGACACTAAGTGTTTCTACGTAAAAAATTTTTTATTTAAATTAAATTTTTTTTTGTTCTATTACCTCTTTAATTCTTTATAACACTTTATAACTTTTTGATATAATATTTTGAGTGAAAATAAAACCTATTATCACTTGTGATAGATAAGAAGAGTCGCATGAGTACAAACTACATATCACTTGGATTTCATTTTTTTGGTGCAACAATTTTGTTAGACTGATTACACACGTTCAAGCAACTTGTTAAGTATACTTGTGTAAATAAATTTTGTGAGTGATAATTTTTATAATGTAAAAGAAAATTAAAGTTATTATTTCTTATGTTGGGAAGACTTTGAATGAAAATATTTTTGAAGAAGAATTAAAGTTACTATTACTATTTTTTGAGAAATTAAAATAAAAATACTTTCAATGAGTATATAAAAAGATGCATCAGAGATGTATCATATCCCAGTAAATGAGAATGGATTAAAATGGATTGAAATTTTTTTCTATGTATATTTCCGAATGTATATTTTAAATAGCAAATACTTTTTTTTTATTTTATTGGATTCAATTGGATTCAATTAGATTCAATTGGATGCAATTAGATTGAAAAACTGCATTTCCTATACAAAATTTTGAATTGAACAGTATTCACAATATGTTTATGTGTTGTTTATGTTGCACAGAAAAAGCTAAGATTATTTTTAGATTGAAAAGCATAGAGATATGCTCCATGCAATTCCTATAAATGAATAAAAATGTATTCAGGACTGAAAAGCATTCATTTTAACATTCGTGAATCAATATTTCTGAAAATCTGAATCCATTTCAATTCATTTCAATCCATTCTTGTTTGTTGGAATAATAAAGTATTACTTGAGTATAACTTTTTAATTTTACAATAAGAAACAATTGGAAACAAGACCGTTTATGTTAAATAATATTATTTTAAATACAAAGCGCCATTACGATCTGAATGTTGAGATGTTGAACTAATTTTTCGCAATACGTTTATTACAGTTTTTTAAGATTAATTTGAGAAATTTGGGGGGATTATTAATATTTCAGATTAATTGAAAGTCCGACAACCATATCGCAATTATCATTTCTGAAATTAATTCATTTATATGAATATATTAGTTCAATATCTCAACATTCAAACCGTAGTGGCGTTTCGTATTTAAAGTAATGTTTTTAATTTTATTTTTAATGAATTTTTTTTTGACACATCATTTATATTAGACTACTTTAATACTTTAATTAGATATGTTAATTAATCTCAATCTATAATGATTGCAATTATAAGTAATTAATCCTACAAAGTAGATTCAAAAATCCTACCACCACTCCCATCGTCTTATAATAATACTACGATGGCCATCTGTATTCAATGAAAATATTTTTTAAGAAAAATTAAAATTACTTTTATTTTTTTTCGGGAGGTTGAAATGAGAAGATAATAAAATGTAAACTTGATGCCAGTTGTCAATATCAAATTTTTCATACAAATGATACATACAAATCTTTTAAATGATAAATCTATATAAATGATGTATATCATTAGAGTTAAGTAAATTATATTGCATGTTTTTTACAGTAAGAAATTAACATTGCATTAATAGAATTTAACTTGGCGTCACAATTGTTGATATCAAATCATTTATATGGATCATTCTAATCATACAATATATGAATCATATGTATCTCACTAAAGTTAATTCAAAAATTTGCTACTTGGTCAAAAAAGGAACATAAAAATTTTAATTTAATAATTTCTGAATAAGAATTGAAGGTATTATTACTTGGATTAAAATAAAAAGACTTAAATTTTTAATAAAAATATTTTTAAAGAAAAATTAAAGTTACTATAATTTTTTTTTTGGTAGGTTGGAATAAGAAAGTAAAATTCAATAACTTGTCACCAGTTGTTAATTACATTTTTTAAAAATTTGATATTAGTTGCTGATACCATATCTTTTATCTTTAGTAATTTTTGAAATTAAAATTACTATTACTTTTTTTGCTATATATATATATACAAAAAGATACATAACGTATCACTTATTGTGAGTAAAAATAATATATTATTTTTGCCTTACTTTTAAAACATATGTTACATATCCCTTGGTAAAGGTAGTACCACTTGAGTTTTATGTTTTAATTTGGTACAGCAGTTCTTGCCTTCTACGCATCATTTAGGTTTTACAAATATAAATACTTCTTTTCGAAAAGCACGCACTCTTAGCGTACTTTCGTTGTGGTGGAAATAAATCGCTGAAATCGCTGAAATCTATGTTAATTGACCCATTTCAGTATGAATTATACTGAAATGAGTCAATTGACTAAATTGATATAGATTTCAGCGATTTATTTCTACCAAGGTTTCTTTATCTTTTTTTGAAAAAGATAAGTTTGTATAGTATTAAAATTATTATGACTTTCTTTTTGGATTTATTAATAAATATTACTACGATGGTCATTTGTATTCAATGAAAATATTTTTTTAAAGTTATTAGATATTACTTTTTTTTAACTGGAACAAGAAAGCAGTAGAATTTAACTTGGCGTCATTACAAATCTTTTTTACAAATGATACATATCTATAGGGTTAAGTAAATTAGAATTAATATTATTTATTTTTAATTTGGTATTAATTTTTACACAAATCAAAATGAAATCTCATAATTGATAATATACATCCCATTTTTGAATCCTGCAATGTTTGTTATGTTCTATGTGCAAGAGTCACTATTTTTATCATAGCCCCCCCCCTCTTTGGAGGACTCGATTTAAAAAAAATATTTTATTAGTGTTCATTAGAATACGAATAAAATTTCTCATAATGCTGCACTTTTTATTTTATCTTATGATGTTATGATTTTCAAATATAAGAAACTGAACTCCATCACGTCCGTCTGATGGCGATTCCGCGTATTACTAGCGAATAAGTGATAAAAAATATCAAGTTAATGGAAAGATATTTTTTTCATGTTGTTTTTTCGCCATACGAAAAGATATCTTTTAGATGACTTTTTGCTGTGAAAATGACAACCATAGAAAGATGACGAAAAGATGTCTTGTTTAAGTTATCTTTTCGACAAAACTAAAAGATGTCTTTTTCGTCTTGCTGAAAAAACAACTTAAAAACGACGTTATTTTTATCTTTTAGACATCTTCTCGCTTTGTCGAAAAAACAACTTAAAAAAGACCATTTTTCGTTATCTTTTAATATTTTGTGCTGTCTGAAAAGTTATATAGACATAGAGCCGAAAAATAAGTTATTTTTCGAATTATAACCACTTTTATGTTAAAGAAATTGTAATTTATTTTTTATAATCACAATCATAATCTATTTTATAGTATTTTAACATAAATACTACTACTATTTTGCATTTTTTCATTACCCAAGATGGCAGGATGCACCACGTGGATGCATAGTCTGCTTGACATCTCTCTTTTTGTATTCTTTTTTATTAAAAAATTTTTTTACTTTTTTACTAGAGGGATGCCAAGTGGGCTGTGTCTTCACGTGATGCATTCTGGCTAACGTCAAAATAATCCGAAATGTAGTTATTTATGTTAAAACATTTTGAAATAATAAATTATGATTGTGATTATGAAAAATAAATAATAATTTTTTTAACATAGAAGTGATTATAACTTGGACGGACTGATTTATTTCCGGACCTATGTTTATAAAGTTTTTTTTTTTTCTTTTTAAGTCCTGAATCACTTCCCAAAGTATTGTGGGCGATTTTCCAGACATCCTGTATACAGTTTCCAATATATTTACACACACATGTCTACAAAACTAATAAATCGTATAAAATTAGTATTATATTATCAATTTCTTACTCTTAATCACTTAAATAACAGCTATGCTAATTTTCGTAAGACTAGTCGTCTTTGGGAGCTTTCCAGAGTGCGTTCCAAAATTCGGCTCTATCAATTCAAGTATATCATTTTATCCTTGTTGTTCACTGAATGTTGAATAAGGATAAAAGATACTCGGAGTTGATATATCGAGTTTTGGAACGCGCCCCACAAAGGCACAAATTGACACATAAAGAATAATTTTGCTTTGTTTCTTACTGATTATCGAACAAAGACAGGATTACTCTTGCTCGAAAGAAACGGATTTCTTTTCTAATAAATTGAGATAGATAAAAATGGATAATAAGTGCGTACAGAAACAGAGAGGGGGAGGGGAGAGGAGGAGAGAGAGAGAGAGAGAGAGAGAGAGAGACGGTGAGGGAAAAAACGAAAGAGAAGGCGTGAGGAAAAGCACGACGCGACAGAGAGAGTGGGAGAGGATGGTCCAATTCCGGCGTTCCGCTCGCTGTTGTGAGAACACTGAGAACTGAGAATGAGCTGGAGACGCCGGAATCAGTTGGTAGCGGCGCGTCCTAGGCGCGAGTCGCTGAGAATGAATTGGATTAAGTACGGATCCGTAATGATGGAGGCTACATCGTCGGTCTTGATGTCGTCTCTCATACGTGTACTCGCTGTGTCTTTCGTGCTCTTGTGGCCGGTATTAAGTGAGGAGACCAGCCTGACCGGCCGTATGCGGGCAATCAGCGAGGATCTAGACAGGCAACTTAATGAGATAATGGCCTCGCAAGCGCTCAGCTATTCGACGGTGAATACCGTTGGGTTGCCTTACAACGCTACCACTAAGTTTAATCCTAAAGGCATGGGCCAGCTGTACAATGTGACGAATATATTCATCGATCTGGTGCAGAGCAAGCAGGCGTATCCGGAGGGTGAGTGCTCCTGTTCTCGAATCTCTGTCTCTTGCGAGACCCGCCGGAGACGCTAGTAAGGGGAGGGGAAAGGGAGGATTTGGGGTTAGGGCATGGCATCATATATGACGCGTCGCGCATTTTTGCCTTTCTAGGCAACGGTTACATCCTGTAATGCCAATATCGTGTCATGCGCTCGAAACATGATCGCTGTGTTGGTAAACAAAATGGACTGTCAAAGCATCGACCCAGGGATTGACAACAGAGTTTCGCCTCGTTCGTGTTTTCAATCGTGTTTTATCACCGCGATAGATTTCATCTCGCCGCCACCGTCGCGTCAGAGCAATGAATAATTGTGGAGCAAAAGCGACTTAGCAAACTGCATGCCATCGATATGAATATTTCCGTTAGACTAAAATATTTCGATAAAAATCTATGCGTGCTGGAAAGGCGTGCCGAATATATTTGTTGGTGTTGCAAGGAAAGGTTAAAAATGACGAACAGAAATGATGAAGAGACTTTTATATCGAAGATATACTTAATTTTTCGTAATTGTCTGGCCCTGAAAGGCCATCAACGAATTGCAAGAGAACTGCACTTCATTAATAAACTCTAATGCGAACCCACCTTTAAAAGCGGACGCGTTTGTCGCTCGTGCGAGATCGACGAATTACACATGAAGGTCACCAAATAAAAACTGCACGAAATCATCTGAGTCAAGCAATTTGTAATTCATGTCTTATCTTGGGTATCATATAATAATATGAAGAAATAGAATCGTGATGGGAAGAGAGAATTACAAATTAATTAACTGAAACTTTTAAAATCCCATGCAATATTGGAGCGTTTTAAAAATGAAGACGCGATAGTCTGGGTTAGCTAATTTTATCTCGGTAATTCTACTCAATTAGTTGCTTTCTTTTTAGAAGACACAATCGACACAAGTATCATTCTATCTTTGTTATTTATTGAATGCCAAGAATAGAACGATGTTTATATCGATTTTATTGATTGTATTTCCCAAAAGGAAAGCAATTTTTATCGTTCTTATCATCCTATTTATGGTGTAGGCAAAAGAAAAATTTTTATCAATTAAAATGAGTGCTAATCGAGATTATTGTAATCTAGAATTTTTGTTTCCTTATTACAGTCATATCGATTTGCGAGTTGAATTTCAAAAATAAAAAAATCGCATGCATTTTTTTGCGTCCTGTATCGAAATAAGTTTAATTTTTCATATGCCACCATGTTCATATTTAGTAGAATAAAACATACAAGGGAATCCTTTGTTTCATTATTCTATGTTTGTTAAACGCGCCGTAATAATTCAGCTGACACCGCAAAGTGTGTAAAATTATACGAATAAGTGTAAAAATCACAACAATAAAAGTTCATAGTGAAAATGTATAAGTATGATTTTATATTTGTGATTTGTATAATTTTACATACTTTTTCTACACATTTCCTGTAAAAAATACGGACTTCATGATTAATCGAAATTTATTAATCCGCGAACCGAAGACGAATCTTTGATATTTCATTAATCTTTGTTACCTAATGTAAGTGATGGCATGCGAAAAAATTTATTTATTTCAACGTATGGTAGGAAAAAAGGATTACATGTTCACATCTCATTTCTGATGTCATAATTTACTTAATGTGAGGAAAATGGCAATAGTCTTAATGATGAACGGAGGGATCACGAGTTACGATCTGGTCACAAATACGATGTACAAGCGGGAGATAATAGCATCCGTAACAAAAGCTTTATACTCGTGCATTTACAGAAATTTTATAGATCTCTAAATTACATTTAATATTGTAGTCCTTGCGCATAGAATAAAATAGAAGCAAAAAAGAATAGAAGGAAAAAAATTAGCACTACACGCGATTGCAATCGCGTCATAAGAAAAATATCAATCGCATTGTATATTCGATTAAAAGAAAAATTTATTATTTGTTTGTATAAATTTTCCAATATGTATATTATAAATTTATATCTATAAACAGCTTTTATCCACGAGTTCGATCATTCTTATTCGTGTAAATTTATGTGTAAATTTATTTCCACACACTACTCTCTCTCCATAAAATATTCCTTATAAATCGGATTTAGGTCTAGCGATGAGATTATGCGCGCGTCCAAAGAAAATATCAATATCAATTTATGAGATTTGATATACTCTTGCTGTTTCATTCCATTTCGATTAAATTTACGCGACTATGGTCCGTTTTTACCAACGTAGATTAACCTTAATCTCGGTTCAACTGACTCTTCATCTTTTTCTTATTCTTAAAACTAGAAAAAGGTGAAGAGTTAGTTGAACCGAAATTAAAGTTAAACTGTATTGATAGAAACGGACATGTCTGTCCTTTATTAACCTCTAAAATACGATTCACAATAGTTATGAATGAAGTATTCACATTTTTTTGTATTTAAGCTGATACATATAATAGATTGATACAGGCTTTTTACACTCGATTTGCTTGGCCAGGATTGTTATTTTGGTATTAGTTATTTTGATATTGGTTTAGATTTTAATTGTTTATCAAAATTTGTTTTTTTCATTACCATTATTCAAATAAAGTAAAATTGAAAGAAAGATAGATCAAACACGTGCTTAAAAAAATAAGATGATAAAGTTTATTTAGAGATATTTTGTGTGTGTGTGTGTGTGTGTGTGTGTGTGTGTGTGTGTGTGTGTGTGTGTGTGTGTGTGAGAGAGAGAGAGAGAGAGAGAGGGAGATTTTATAATTATTAATAAATGAAACGTTTCAACGTTTTATTTAGTCATCCTCCATTACAATAATAAGAGTAGTTGTGTAACATTAAAATATTATTATAACAAATTAAATATTGGAAACAACATAGAAAATTAATCAACGAAACCATATGAAAGGTTGGATACTACAGTAAATAAATTATAAAAATTAAATCTTTTTTATGTAATAGTTGTCCAAACTTTCTTCATTTAAAGATGAAAAAAAATGGATCAGAGATCAAACGGATGAGAGAGAGAGAGAGAGAGAGAGAGAGAGAGAGAGAGAGAGAGAGAGAGAGAAGAGAGAGATTTTTAAAGTCGTAAGATAAATGAAGTCAATGGTCAATAAAAGTTTTGAGATATATCTATAATAAATAAATATAAATAAATTAAATTAAAAGTATTGCACCGGGAGTCAATGTTTAACAAATTTACTTAATTTTTCAATATGAATTCTATAGATAGAATCTGTAGAGAGGTATACCCAAAACAGTGAGAGGACTTCTTGTCAAAGCAAAAGCTTGTCGATAAATGATGGAAATTGAAAACATGTATATATTGTTATGTATAATATAGGATATACAAAAGGTCGATATAAATTAATGTTGTGAAAATGAATCTAATAAGTAAAAATAAGAATTATTTGTCTCTCAGTGTCTTCCTGTAAATTAATTTTATTTCTTTGTTTCTTTATATATAACAATATGAAATTAATCTTTTACTATAATTACTTTCAATATCTAAAATTTTTGTGTTATCTCAATTAAATGAATAATTAAAATTTAAAATATGTTCCGTAATTACTGAGTGACATTTAATTTTATATTGTTTCTATGTTCTTTTTTTCTTATTTTTAACTATCTCTTAGTTTGTCCTACGTAAGACATCTCACAGCCATTACAATGAACCTTATAAAAGACATTACTTCTTAAATCAATTTCAGTTACATCTTTATGTACTTTAATAAAGTTATTTTATTTATTTAAGCTTTTGTAGCCAATTTTTAAAAATGATCTTATCTAGACAATCTATTACTGTTTCCGTAACATTATGTATGGAAGTACAAAATATTTCGTGTTACTATTGAGTTCTGTATCAGAAATATCTTCTTTTTATTTTGTATATTTAAATAAAACTTCTTAACCGAGATTCAATCTTCTTAAAAATTAATTTCAGAGGATAATCATTTTCTAAGAGTAACTGAATGTAAAGTTCAAGATTCTCCCCATGAAAAATCGTATGAGATAATAAAATTGCTTTATCAAAATGGTTCTGATTTTGTGATAAATTGGATGGATTAGAATAAAATGATATAAATCATCCCGAAAAACTTTTGTGTGGAACTAATTAATAATGATTTTATCATTTTTGACATTCAAGGAGAGATCCAAAAAATTTACATCGATTCTCTTCCCTTTCTATCCTGAATTGTAAGCGTTCATGAAAATTGTTAAAAGTATTAATGATATGATTGATATGTTCGGAAGGTGCCGCCATTACAATGTAATCTGCATAACGATGATAAAATGTTAATTCCAAATTGAAGGCTTTCAATGTTTTTTCTTCTAAACTAAGTTCATTCAAAACTAAGTTCACGATTATGATAAAGGTGATTTCATAAGAGTGCCATATAAGTTCGTAAATAACGCCATTGAATGTAAAATAGATGGACGATAGTATATATAAATTTTACAGTAGAAATAAATTCAATGAATGGAATGCATATTTTATTTTCTATTCGATCTAATTTTTAGATTCTGTATAGCTAAGTCCAAATAGATGTTAGTGAACAGAGATGTTGCATCCAACGAAATCAAAATGTCATTACTACTCTTAATTTTTTTACCTGAGAGAGTTTTGTATAAATCAAAACTATTTTTAACTTATTTGTTATCAAAAGTAATGTCAGATATAATTTGATAAATATATTTTGCTAAAGAATAAAGTGCTGTATTAATCGATGAAACTATAATTCGGAAATGTTTTCTTTGTGGATCTTAGGGAGTGCATAAGCTTTTGGTAAAATGGAATTACTAGAATGTATAGAAAATTACGTTTTTTTGGATATATGTCTGAAACTATTTTTTTTACTATGGAATTCGTTTTATTTTCAATATTTTTGATAAAATTCTTTGAACTGTAGTATGAGTAGTATTATCACTTAGCATCTCCTTTATTTTATTGTTATAATTATCCTTATTTAGGGCAATTGTTACGTTGCCTTTATCAGCCTTGGTGAAAAGGATTTGATTTATAGAATTGTGAAGTTTTTTTTTGTAAAGATATCAATTCATTTTCTATATGATTTCTCTTTGTTTTATTAAACAAAAATCTGTATAACTGTGGGATGAAAGCACTATAAATTTTGTTTATATTCACAATATTGATATGACGATTATAACAGTCTATGTCTTTGACGAATTCATGTATAGTTTTTTTTTTGTTACTATTGACAGGGAAATCAAAATTGCTGCTCAATTGCAATAAATTGGAGACTTCAGATGAAATTTCTTTGTTCGAGAGATTAACAAATTTGTCATTCATGTGGATCAAAAGATTCGGTATTTTAGAGAATTTTTTCAACCATGACTTTATGAATAGATTCATCAGGAAAATGTTCTGAAGAGGAAAAAAATAATTTATTTGTTGAATTTCATTCGATTTATCAATATGATAATAATAATTAATTGGTTTAATATTTGCAAAAATTTTCAAATTATTTTTCTCCAATAAACAATTTAATTTATTGTTGTGAATCGTTGTAGTTCTATGTCTAAAATTATCAAAAGAGATTGAATGATGTTTTACAATATCTTCCCATATATAGTTCGGAAGAAGGTTAAAAAGATTAGATGATAAGTTAGCTATTTATTTAAGAGAGAACTGTGTCTATGTAAATCAAAGATTTCCAGTTGTAGAACTTTCACTTTTGCATTATAAGTATACCGGATTCAGACCACCCTTCTGTACCACCCTTTTATTTTCGCAAAATAAGATCCAATCGTAAAAGAGTTTAAACAAAAGTTGTGGGGTTTAAAAAAATTTATTTACTGATCTTATCAGTTTGACTTTGGATGGCGTCGTCTAGGTCAGGTTCATTTATAGTGCTTTCATCCCACAGTTATACAGATTTTTGTTTAATAAAACAAGGTCACGTCGATTTTTTAAATGAAACATCCTATTTTTTAGAGCTTCTAATAGCCCATATCGAGAGTTTTCCAAAATATTATAATAAAGTTATTTTTTATTGAATACTTTTCGAGTTACAAGACTTGAAAGTTATAGTACCGTCGGCATTCGCATTACACAAGGTGTCTGATCGATGGCTGAAACCTGTAATGTAAGATAAATGTGAGATATTATTATATTTAAAAAGTTTTAAAAAATCTATCTGAAATATGGCTCTTATCAATTTATAATTTAAATTCTAATATTTAAGTGTTCACATAGTATGTTCACCAAAGGTATAATAAATAATGCGTTTGATCTATCTTCCTATTCATTCGTATTTATATATTCGAGCAAGAAAATCATATTATAAAGTAAAATTCTTATACTCGCACACATACACTTGAACATTTAATTTCGCCGCATTGTGTTGTCAACAATACATAAATGTAATTAGCTTTTACGTTACACATGTCAACTTCAAAGTTATCATAGTCAAATATTTTTGCTTTGTCACAAATTACGCGATAATTATGGCGAAAAATATGGAAGCTTATATTCGACGCGCGTGGCGTGATCCGTTTTTCGCTCGCTAACGATAATGCTCGAAGACGAAATTAATGATCTGCTTCTGCGGTTTGTGCGCAAAGAAAAGAACAAAAGTACTCTCATAATATTTAACGATACACAAATGCTTTCCACGCGGTGCAGAGTGGTCTATTAAAAACTCCGATAACTCTCTGTGAACTACGCAGATCATTGACCCTCCCAAGCGCAATAAATAGGAGCGTGCAGGCATATCGCGTCTAGCAGGAAGTTGATAGCGAGAGAGCACGTCATCGTCTGTCCAGAAGAGCACAGGAATTTCGATAATCACGCTCGTCATTTATGTGACAGGCTTGAGACGTCGGATGGCGCTTGGTGCTTTGTTTGCGGACTAGCAATCCGTGAATGGCGTAAATCCGCATTCGACCCCATCCGCGCCTCACATACGCAAGATTCTTCCTGCGTTTAAGGATCACTTCATTTATGATTAAGAATCCCAATTGTGCCTTAAATTAAGAAGCAAATTAAGGAGTTGCTCCATCAAATACGCATCCCCCTGATTAAAAAACATGTTTAATTAATAATAATGAAAAAAATTGAATAATATAGAACTTTTCGATATTTAACAAATTAAAGACAAAAATTCGTAGGGAAGTAGGAGTCTCAGCGCGGTATTTTGTACGCAAGTATAATAATAAAAGTTTAATAGTCCATATCTGATAACAAATATTTTAATATATATCTCATGATGGAATTAATAAGGTGAAGCACTCCTGTAGATGTGTAATAGGAGAATGAATTTGAATAACATTTGATTAGCTGTTACAGTATAACCAGCGCTATTATACATAGGAAAGTGCATATTGAAACATTTGATTGGTTATTTCTAGTATTACTGTTGCTATTATGCGCAATGTTTCACCTTATTAATTCCATCATGATATATCTTCATACGCGTTTCGATATACTTCAAGTCATTCTCAAATTGTACATATTAATTCGATCTTGTGCAAGATGTACAAGAACCATGGGTACCAACCATCCACCATACTAAAAAGATTCTTTAGATCCATCGCAGTTTACGGATCGGAAAGATACAAAAAGATATATTTCATAAAATAAAGCTATAATAAAATTAATAACAAAACGGCATGTTTTTTTAAATGAAAAGCAGAGCAGATAATCATTCACCAAATTGCTGCAATTTGCATACTCACATCCAGTAATCAACTAAATAAAATTAATACATTAAATATAATAAATGATTAAAAAAGTTGTACAAATTTTCTATTCAAATAAACTTTTTTGTCAAATTTTAGCAAAATGAGATTTAACATTTCGGTTATAAAGAGACAAATAATGCATTGATACCAATACAACCAAGAGGCAAAAATTGTAATATATTATTAGGTGTTGGAATTAATTCGTAGCGTTTTACAAGTGATGGGAAGTACTTTCATTAATGTATTTTTTAATGCTCATGTGAAATAAATAACATTCTTTCATTAAAAAACGCTACGAATTAATTCCAACACCTAATATCATAAACAGAAAGTTTTACTAGCATCGAGAACCGACATATAAAGTCTAAAAATTCATTCCATTTGAAGGTTTAAATTCATTTTTTTGCATTTCAATGTGTAACATTTTAGTTAATCTTTTATTGTAATTTCTTTCTTTATCCAAAATCTGCACATTTTTCCAATTAAATTCATGATTATGATAGATTGTCTATCATGATAGTCTCTTATGCGGGATAAACCAGTCGATAATTAAAATCACATATTTCCAAATACTGAAATCATTACGAGGAAATACTTCTACCCATTCGGTTATTACAGATCACAGATTATATCATGATTATAAATTTGATTGAGAAAATGTGCAGATTTTGGATAGAGAAAGAAATTACAATAAAAAGTTAACGCCTGAAATGTTACATATTACAATAAAATGCAAAAAATGAGTTTAAATCTTCAAACGAATACTGAATTTTTAGATCATGTCTATCACTGAAATAAAAGATTTGCTGCTACAGCAATTTAGATGATAAAATGTAGCATAACATTTTTAATTGGCTGCAGAAGCCAATTTTTGCGTTAGCCTATCCGCAATGTCACTATACGATTTCGATTGGATAACGCAACCAAAAATTGGCTGCTGCAAGCAATTAAAAATATTATGCCACATGTAGTCAATCTTTTCTTTCTGTATATATGTCGGTTCTTGATGCTATTTATATTAAAAGAAAAAATTGGCTGTTACAGCAAATTAGATGGTAAAATATGGCATAGCATTTTTAATTAGCTCCAGCAGCCAATTTTTGATTGCGTTAGCGCACACGCAAAAAAAGGATTTAGTAATATCAGCTAAATATCAGTTGCTGGTTCAAAATTTACTGTTATTGCTAAAAGTTGGCTATTGAAAATAAAATACATTATTGTCGACATCCAACTTTATTAGTTAAAATTAAAAGCATACTTAACGAGTAGCTAAGTAAGTGACAGCTATTCCTCACTATTTTAGTCGCGTAACCGAGCATTCCATTCCAATTGTTTCTGAGATGCTGCCGATTGCCTGCGCTGTCTGTTCATAATATCGTTTTGACGACATTGTGTGGCATATTTATTGCACCTACCATAGTTTATTTCTGATTTCGATTTATTCTCTAATATGATTAATTGTAATATAACATGTGTGTTATATTACAATTATAATATATTGTAATGCGAAATTACAATTTCGTTACATGTAATTTTGGTTTACTGGGTCTGTATCAAATGTTTATTTCATGTATCTTTTAATATAAGCCAATATAATATATATAACAAGTCTTTTTTATATATGTTTTTTTATATTTTTGTTACAATATATCATAAATTGATAGGTTTTGTTATAATTTTTTATTTTTTTATCCAGATGTGACATATGTTTAGTTTAACGAGATGAATGGAATGAATGGAGAATAGATTGTTTATACGTGTATAAAATCCCTCTTGTCTTTGTCTCATTAAATAAGCACGCTTTATCTTGCAATGTAAATCTGGTTATTGGCGTTTAGAAATATACTAAAATGTAGTATTGAAATAATATATGTATACGTAAATTATAAACTTTCAATACTACAGAGAAGAAAAATAACGTTAAATTAACAGCATCTAATTGAAAATAATCTTGTTAATTTACAGTATTAATGCAACAAATATACCATCATTCTCTTGTTTTAAAAAAATGTTATTTCATTGGTACTGTTATTGAATGAACAAGACTTTTGAATAGATTGTTGTTGACAAATGCTATTAATACAACATTTTTTCCATGTATATATTTTTAAACGTAGTAGCTATAATAATAAACTATTTCTATATCATTTGATAGCTGATTAAAATCATCTAGCATTAGCAATGAAGCATATATGCATAATGTCAGCTAAGATTCTTAATCTTGCTGCAAATTTATTATTAGTTTCTGTTGCAAAAAGAAATTAGCTTAATATATTTAGCTAAATCATTTTACTCTAGCAGCGAATATTTTCCACTGCAGCATCTAAATTTTAGTAGATAATAAACTGAGCTTTGGCAGCAACGACATTAGTTATCCCTATTATAGAGACACATTTTAGCTGTTACAGTTATATTTTAGCTAATCTTTTCTCTGCGTGTATACGCAATATCAGTACGGGATTTCGATAAGCTAACGCAACCAAAAATTAGCTGCTGCAACTCATTAAAAATGCTATGCTATATTCAATCAATCTTTTCTTTCAGTGTAGTAAAACTTTTTGTTTATGACAATATAATTGACTTTTGTCTCTTGATTGTATTAATATCAGCTGTAATATTTACCTCTCTCTCTCTCTCTCTCTCTCTCTCTCTACCTCTCCCTCCTTCCTCTCTCTCTTTCTCCTCTTTATCT
>NW_011627008.1:1095606-1107992 GCF_000204515.1 Acromyrmex echinatior | reverse complement strand
TGGATACCGACATAAACCGAGACATAAACTATCTCTGCCCAGTTGCTTGGCTTCTTTCTCATTCTCCCTCAATCACCCTTTCTTCTTTCCTTCTTCTCTTCCTCTCTCTCTCTCTCTCTCTCTCTCCTCCTCTCTCTCTCTCTCTCTCTCTCTCTCTCTCTCTCTCTCTCTTTCTCTCTCCCTCAGCTAACAAGACAACGTCGAAATGACATAAAAAAGACGTGATTTTAAGACGGTAACGTCACGTGACTTCAAGTGAGACGTACATTGAAAAAAAAGACTGAATATGGCATAGTATTTTTGATTGGTTGTAGCAGCTTATCGCTTACTCGCGCATCGAACTTTTTTTTACTGCCAATTCATATCGCATTGGTTTTTCGATTTTATAACACTGAAAGAAAAGATTGACTGAATATGGCGCATAGCATTTTTAATTGCAGTAGTCAATTTTTGGTTGCGTTAGCTTATTGAAATCCTATACTGATATTGATAGGCTATCGCAATCAAAAATTGGCTGCTGTAATCAAAAATTGGCTGCTGTAATAAAAAATTGGCTACTGTAGCCAATTAAAAATGCCATATTTTACCATCTAAAAATTTGCTGCTGCAGCCAATCTTTTCTTCCAGTGTAATTTATGACATTTATGATTTTAAATACTAAAATGGTACAGCGTTAGCAAAAAGATGTATCCCTGTCTATATATATATATATATATATATATATATATACCGATGCGAACCTAGCGCCCAACTTTATCAAAAATAAAAATCAATGCGCGTTTGTACTTCGTTTGAACCTGTTTATACCCATTATTTCGTTTGTACCTCAAACAGTTAAACAGAAAGTGAAAAATAAAAAATAGTCAACGCGCAATTTTAAGATTTTTTAATTTCATTTATGTCATTCGAAAGAGAATCGTTTGTACCCGTTTGTACCACTTTTATTTTCGTTTGTACCTCAAAGGATTTGGAGATACAGCGCTTTTTAATTTTTGCGCACCTCTATATAGTAAACTTAGCCAATTTTTTAAATATCGAAATGAGAATGTTTGTACTCGTTTGTATCTCTCTCACTTTCGTTTGTACCTCAAAGGGTTCGGAGATACAGCGATTTCAAAATTTTGGAAAAACGCCAAGAGGGGAAGTGGGCCATTTTAAAAGATATGAAATGAGACCAAGGGCATTCGAAAGAGAATTGTATTATACCTATTTGTACCTATTTTTCTTACTTTCATTTGTTCCTCAAAGGACCCAGAGATAGGCCGACGTAACCTTTTTATATATTTTCAAAATTTTGAAACTATGTCTCCAAACCTATTGAGGTACAAACGAAAGTAAGAGAAGTATAAACGAGTATAAATGATTCTCTTTCGAATGCCGTTGGTCCCATTTCGATATTTAGAAAATTGGCTAAGTTTGCTATATAGGGATTTTGCGCGTATCGTGCAAAAACTGAAAAGCGCTGTATCTCCGAATTCTTTGAGGTACAAACAAAAATAAAAGTGATACAAACGGGTACAAACGATTCTCTTTTGAATAGAATAAATGAAATTAAAAAATTTTAAAGTAGCGCGTCATTTTTATTTTTCTCTTTTTGTGTAACTGTTTGAGGTAACGAAATAATGATCGGTACAAACAGATATAAACGAAGTATAAACGCGCTATGGTATTAATTTTTACTTTTGATAAAGTTGGGCGCCAGGTTCACATCGGTTATATATATAGACGTGATTTGCCCAAATTTTGACATGAAATAGTGCAAACGCTGTCTCCATGAGATTTTATACAGTTTCTTGGTATTCATTCATTTTTTAATTATTCTTTCTCAATAGAAAATATGTATAGAATTGATTTGATGTATAGAATTGTTTTTCTTGGTAAACCTTAATCTTTTACGGTCATACTTCAAAACAACCACACGATCACTCTTTGAGTTAAAATGATTCGACCCATTTTTAATGTATTACTAAATCGATAGTATTAGTTCCAATGATTTAAAAATTTACGGTATACAATTACATCCTTTAAGTAAATGGAACAATGGCGTTTTAGTTTAGAAAAATTTAATTTTAATAAAAAAATTTAATAAATAATAAATGTTGAGTTCAGAAAAATGTTTTTATTTAAAAAAATCACTTTTTAAATTTATAATATTTTCAAAATTCAATTTTAGCTTAGTATTCTTGAGATAATGTGTTTAAAAAAAAAAGTATGGTTATACGCGTTTTAAAAAAGATATTTATTTTGAAAGTAAAAAATAGTTGTTTTTTTAGGTGTAAAAAAAATGTTAAATTTGGGTAAAAGGTTATTTATTATTGATTTAAGTTATTATTAATGTAAAAATTATTATTATTATTAATACTAAAGACAAATATAAGTAAAAAAAGTAAAATATTAAAAAATACATAGAAAAACGTTACTCTTTGCTACTCTAATCTCAGTATACAAATAGACTCTGCTCTCTAAATCTGAATCTGTGGATAATCACTGATTCAATATTAAATATGCCATTGTTAATTAATAAATGAAATGTGTTATCCCTAACTTATAGCGAATCTTGCTTTAATGTATAAGTGAAGCGCATTCAACGTATGTGGTGATATTCCACCAAATTTTAGGTATCATTTGTATAAAAGATTTGATATCAATAACTGGTGCCAAGTTAAATCCTATATGAAATTAAATACAATAAATAATATTAATTCTAATGTATCATTTATATAAAAGATTTGATATCTACAACTGGCGTCAAGTTAAATCTCATATATTAATTATACAAATAAAAATAAAGATAAAAAAAATCTCATATTAATCATAAAAATAAAGAATATAATCTAAGTAATACTATTGTATCTTTAACTTTTAACTTTTGTCGGTAAAAAATTATTTATGCATAAATAAATATGTATATTTATGTATAAACATACATAAATATTCATAAACATGCATAATCATATATGAAATATGTCCATACATCTCTCTTTCTTTTGTAAAATTATTTTTTAATGTAATAGAAATATTAATAATAATGTGAAAATATAAAAATAATTAAAAGGTTAATTTTCACACTATTTGTTTAAAAAAAGATAAAGTTTAAAGAAATGTAAAAAAATTCCTTATATATAATTATATACAAAATTATCCATAATCGTGTAGGAGCAATTTTTTAAAATATTTTTTCAAACTTATTTTTTTCTATGAACACTGCACAAATTAACCATTTAATTATATTTTATGTTTTTACATTATTATTATTATTTATATTACACTAAAAAATAATTTTACAAAAGAAAGAGAGATGTACATATGAACATGTATAGACATATTTCATATATGATTGTGCATCTTTATGAATATTTATGTATGTTTATACATATTTATACATATTCATATGACAAATTTTTTACCGCGTACAATGAAACTTAAATATATATCTTTGTATTGAAGGATCTTTCTAGTACGATTCAAATAACTTTAATTCTTCTTATATGTAATTTTTATATCGCAATTCATTCAAAGACATTTTTTCTTCCAATCAAAGTAGTAATTATTTAATTCTCCTTCAAAACATTATCACATTATTCAAAACGTTATCACAAAATTGCGTTGCCTTGTCCATTCAAATGTTATCACAAAAAATTAAAGAAGTAAGCACTTGGCGCAGCCAAGATCACAGTATAACGTAGTACCAAACACATGAATGTAATATTTAAAATAAAAAAAATAAAAAATATTCCCATGAGAATAAAAGTATTCACCGTGTACACATATACATGCGATTAGGTTACACACTCGTATAAGTACGAAAGTCGTGCAAGCTACTAAGTTTAAATCTAAGATAAAATAATCTAAAATAAATAAACTTGTGTATATAAGACATGCATTACAAAAAAGAAAAAAGAAATAAACATTAAATTCGTTTTATTTTATTCAGTAATATTCAGATTAAATTTATTATTACAAAAGTGTTAAAATTGTAATTATCTTTATTTATTTTTATTAACCATTATTAAAATTTTTTGAATTATTTTTATAATTTTTCTTATTCGATCTACTAGCGCCAAGTGTTTATTTCTTTAATTTTTTATGATCATTTGAATGAACAAGGTAATGCAATTTAGTGACAACGTTTTGAATAATGTTTTGAAGGAGAATTAAATAACTACTATTTTGGTTGGAAGAGAAAATGTCTTTGAATAAATTACGATATAAAAATTACATATACAGAAGAATTAAAGTCATTTGGATCGTAATAGGAAGATCCTTCAATACAAAGATGCATACTCAGGTTTCAGTGTGTAAAAGTTAAAAATAATACTATTTGAATTAAATTCTTTATTTTATTTATATGGTTGGTATAAGATTTAACTTAGCGCCAGTTGTTGATATCAAATCTTTTTTACGAATGATACATAAAATTTTGTGGAATTTAACTTGGCGCCAGTTGTTGATATTAAATCTTTTATATGAATGATACATATTATTAGAATTAATATTATTTATTTAATTTAGTATGGGATTTAATTTGATGCCAATTGTTGACATCAAATCTTTTTATAAATGATACATATTATTAGAGTTAATAAGTAAATAACAATGATAGAGTACCCCTTGGGTTTTACTTTTTAATTTGATAGAATTTAACTTATCTTTTTTTTAAAAAGGTAAATTTGTTCTAATATCACGCATTTTGTATTAACAAATACTATTGATATTATATTAAATATGTAAATGTATCATAATATTCGCAAATTTCTAATATTAAAAATTCTCAATTTTGATTGAAGAGCTCCAAAGAATAAATCGTAAAAAATCAATGCGAGCCAGCACAGGGTGCAAGAATACCATATATTTCGGAATGAAATAAAATTACAGACGTTTCGATCCTTATTATTGGATCATTTTCAATGTAATTTTTGAAAAAATTCAATTGTATAAATTTAAATATGTACTGACTGTTTATTAGTTTGTCAATGTAATAAATACAGAACTTGTCTGATGTATTTAATCCAAACGAATTACATTATCTGCAATATACAATAATTAATTGTTCTGATTTGAACGCTTCATACTGTGATGTGACGTTTTCCGTCCATCACAAGGGCCGAACAGTGTCTAGCGTCCTGAGTCCTTCCACATTTTGGGGGGCGGACGCACCTACGCTTTTTCCGTGACATTATTTGCGTGTCTTACGCATTTCGCGTTGCCGTTTTCGTTTTCCTTTTTCTGTGTACCGAGGGTCATAGAGTCCGGCGACTCCCGCGATCTTGATAGACTGACGCCACCTCACCGGACTGTGAAGAGAGAAGAAGGGACGGCCAGGAATGGGAGTCGAGTGACGACTGCTGCTGACGGATCCGCCGGGACGCACGACATCCGACCCGAGTCGCACGCAGGTGATATCATTCATTATTACGCTCTTTTTGTTGTCGCAAGGCATCTTCTATCGCATCCTCTTCCAGGCACAAGGCGGACCAAGAATTGGAATGGCAAGACGGGGGTGGCCACTCTATGCCCCAAGGACGGCGAGAGCCCCGAATAGGCGCCTCGAGGCCACGAGGCGGCCCGAAAAGATTCTACAGCCTCTCAAATTTCGCGCGTCAGGACATGCGACACGGGCATGACGCGGTTCCCGCGATTAGCGGAGCCACGCGCCAATCAGGCGCGATAAGGCCCTTTCGCAGGGATAACGAGCCCTGCGTGCCCCCGGAAGGATTAGCGCCCGGCACTTGTGCTGTGGTCCGCTTGGCGAAAGCACGTGGAAGGATCCAGGACGCGACAAAGACGAGAGCATTCTGGAGACGACCAGGACGAGCACCTGCGGGGGAGTCACAATGAGACGAGCTACTGTACAGTCGCCGGTTTCCGCATCCGGAAGGCGTAGTTCTATCGGAATCCTATTGGGCGTATTATAGTGAGCGCACGTGGCATTGCCGTGCATTAGATTTCCGCGGGATTCGAGTACGCGTGTCGCCTCTCGGAACGGTCCCTTAGTCGGGATAATCCTACTGCGTCTGCCAGGACTACAGCCTCGTCATTCGTTGTGATTATATTTATCGTGGATCATATTTTGCGTCAAAATTCCATACTGTAATATTGTCGCGTATCTTGTCGTCTCGGAAGCCTGTAGCATAAGACTTGCATGTCTATTAGGACATCGGCCCTCTGTGTCATAGCAATTGATGATAATTCATGACAGCCATTGGTAATTGTGCGTAATTCTGTCGTATTGAGATTGCGTAGTGTCGAGTGTGCATGCATTCGATCTTTTTCTGAATCTCAGCTGAGCGGCACGAGGCCCCGCGAGCGCGCATGAGGTCACGCCGTGTCCACGCTGCAATCGTTGCCGAATTCCATAGTAGATATTTCGAGGTGGCGAAGTCTTGTTCGTATAATTCGTGAAAGTATCCCTGTGTGGCGTGAGCTCGTGTCGCGGGAATCTAACGAGATAGATACGTCTAGCGTGCTAGCTGGCTTCACCCGCGTGAAGCCGCGCTCGATCAGAACTTATCGCCACGATGTTGTCGACGGATGTAAATGCAAGTCGAAGACTTATTTAATATACACACGTATTAACTTTGTTATTGTTACTTCTGGTGTGCTTTATTGTCGTCCCTATTCGCTCTTCCAAATCATGATCCGCTATCCTCGACCACGGACCGCCCCCTCTGCCATTTCCGAGGCTGAGCTACCAGTTGAGAGTCCGTCGACGTTCACAGCTCGTCTGAATATTGCATGAAGAAAGTATCATGTAATTTTGAGAAAGAGTGGCACGCTCGCTCGTGCTTGGCGTCCAACTATCGTTTTGCGATTGTGTGTCGCTCCTAAGAGTGATCGCGCGAAGACACATTTCTGCCGCGTCTTGTAACGACACCCGTCATCCGATTGCGTAGGAAAATCTCAGCTGTGAATGCGCGACGAAGTTGCGCTACGCTCGTGAGTGCGGTTGCAATACATAGGCCAAATGAAAAGATTATTAAAAACCAGGATATCAGAACATCGTAATCATATCAATAGACATACTCGATTAATACTCGATTATTACGGAACATAGACTTGAATTTAATTATGATTTTTATTGGAACAATGTCAAGATTTTAGATGAAGAAAAAAATTACAACAAGCATTTAATCTCAGAGTTTATTTATATTAAGAAACAAGAGAATGGTTTAAATTTACAAGAGGATACTAAAATGTTGAATTCTTTATACCATGATTTATTTTAAGAAAAATGATTTTTTTTCAAGTTTTATAGTTAATGCGCATATTTTATTTTTATAACTCGTTTGACTTTTCGTTTTCCTTTTTTTTATTATATTATTGCCCTACTTAGTAACGACAATTTCGTTTTGTCTTCTTCACACACTTTTGAAATGCCTTATTGTACACACGTTCTAAATTATCTGACCATCGTCAATATTTAATGTAAGTGTATCCTCAGTTTCTTTAATGATTTTTTTGTATTAATATTTTATGTCTTTTATTATTTTTTATTGTATATTATAGATAATGTAATTCGTTTGAATATTCAGTTAAATATGACAGATAAGTTCTATATTTATTATATTGACGAAATAGTAAGCGGTCAGTACATATTTAAATTTATAGAATTGAATTTTTTCGAAAACTACATTAAAGATGATCCAATAATAAGGGTCGAAACATCTGTAATTTTATAATATTTCATTCCGAAATATATGATATTTTTGCACATCAATCAATTTGCACGTCAACAACCTGTGCTGGCTCGCAGTTTTCTATCTTCCTACGTTCTAATATTAAGTTTTTACGCATTTAATGTGAATTTTAAATGTATTTAGGAAATAAAACGAAAATATTATTCTATTATATCCATACACATTTAATGTAATATAAATCTAGTATTTTTTTTTTATGCAACTAATACTCGCGTTAACTCTTACACTTTCTTTTTCAAATCATAAAAAATTATTTAATTTGAACGAGATGAAGAAGTGGCTTCCTATTGCGACCGTACTCATGAGTGTTGGTGCAACGCGATTGATATTCTTTATAGTTTCCGCCAATAATCACAATTCTATATCCCGAGTTGACAATATATCAGGCAATCTTATAAATGCCAAATGCTCTAACTCTTAACACCGATTATTTATTGAGCGCCAGGCACGAGAGAGCATACTATTCTTTCGTAGAATTAGCAAAAAGATTTCACTCTGAATATAAAGATCTCTACAGAACGCTGACGGCTTTGATAACCGCTGCTCAGCCTTGCAATGGTAGAGGGGGCGGTTCGTGATCGGGAACCAAGGATATTTTGGAGAAGCAGCAATTGAAGGGCAATACAGTAATAAAATATGCAGAATTTGTTATAATAAAAATGATAACAAATATATTCTCTCACTTGTTTACACTATTCCTTATACGATGGCTAACAAGTTGGCGATCATACATTATACAAAGCGTTACTAGAATGTTATTGTCTCTCAAAACGACGTTCTCGACTCGCGATATTGGATAAAAAAAAATTCTATCTCGACGAGCTTCATATTTTAGAGTAAATCTATGAACAATTGATATCGTAATTAAAAAAAGTAATTGGGATGCGATAGGTAATTAACCGGGCTTAACGTGTAAACAAATTTGACCTCGAACTCGATCGCGAGAATAACGAGAACTATGAGTTACGATGGAAAATTTTCGAAATTCTAAAACATGCGAGAATTTTATCTGAAATCTAACTCAATTTCTACATTAAGACGCAATATAAAAATGTGATGCAACATAGGATTCCAAATAACCTGGCTGTGGCTTGGCTTAGGCTACTATATCGATGCCTGAGCCATAGAAGATGCTATATCGAGAAAAACATGAAGAAAGGTTTATGTCAAAAAATGAATGAAAAGTGATCTATTTTGCATAAGACATGAAGATCGGAATGCATACGAAGTATGATTTATATCGAATAAATGAGAAAAATGGTTCAAGTCGATTCAAGTCGCATGAAATTAAAGAAGCGGTTATATAGCGCAATATATTTTCTTATAAATTTTATAGTGGTATGACTGAGAACGGGAATCATCTTGATTTTCAATCCTGTTTCTCGCATTCATTTATTCATATATTAATTACATTATAAGAAGAACGATCGTGTATGAATAATTCGAATAAAGTAAAGAATGCCGAACGGTCAAAGTTAGATGTTACGAATAAAGTCTCAATAGTCGAGTTGGCTAAGACACTCTTCTCGGCAAGTTAAGAGGTTCCAGGTTTGAACCTGACCTGAGGTAATATTTTTCGTAATAAGTTTTTTTCCGTTTTTTAGGGGTTTTATTTAGAGGGAGCTATTAAAATGTTTCATAATGATTGTGTTAAAAGTCCGACAATTATCAGCGCGATCACATTTAGAACAAAAAATTGATTAAATATATTTGTAACATCTAACTTTGGTTGTTCGATGTTCTTTACTTTATTGGATATATTAGGTGTTGGAATTAATTCGTAGCGTTTTACAAGAGATGGCACAAGCAGTACACTATTTCGTTGTTACCTATAGTTCTGTATACATTGTAAACATCTATCATAGGACGTCATTTGCCGTACATAACCTTTCTTGAAATCATAAATAACAATACTGTATAATTCATTGAATATGTCAAAATTTGTGCCAGATAAAGTGTTTTTGCGGGGAGTTTTGCTTCATTACTTTAATATGAACAAAAGTGCAGCTGAAGCTCATCGTATTTTAGTGGATGTGTATAGTGAACATGCTCTGGCTGAGCAAACGTGTAGGAAGTGGTTTGCACGGTTTTAAGCTGGTGATTTCGACTTGGATGACAAGGAGCGACCTGGTCAGCCGAAAAAATTTGAAGATAACGATTTGCAGGCACTGCTCAATGACAACTCATGTCAAACACTTAAAGAATTATCTACGTCATTGGAAGTTGACTTCTCAACAATAGGAAAACGTCTTAAAAGTTTGGGCATGATCCAGAAGGAAGGACATTGGGTCCCATATGAATTGAAACCAAGGGATATTGAGAGACGTTTTCTCACGTGCGAACTGCTGCTTCAACGGCAGAAAAGAAAAGGTTTTTTGCATCGGATTGTTACCGGTGACGAAAAGTGGATCCATTATGACAATCCAAAGCGCAGAAAGTCATGGGTTAAGCCCGGCGAACCATTAACATCAGTGGCAAAGCCCAATATCCATGGCTCAAAGCTCCTGCTCTGTATTTGGTGGGATCAGAAGGGTGTCATATACTACGAACTGCTAAAACCGCATGAAACCGTTACTGGAGATCTCTACCGACGGCAACTGATGCGCTTGAGCCGTGCATTGAAGCAAAAACGGTCGGAATACTTCGAAAGACACGATAAAGTCATCTTGCTGCACGACAATGCTCGCCCACACGTTGCAAAACCGGTAAAAACATACCTGGAAACACTTAAATGGGAAGTGCTACCGCACCCGCCGTATTCTCCTGATATTGCACCTAGCGACTACCACTTGTTTCGATCATTAGCTCATAGCTTGTGCGAGCAGAAGTTCACATCTTACGAAGATTGTACAAAATGGTTCGATTCCTGGATTTCATCTAAAGATGAACAGTTCTTCCGACGCGGTATTCATTCACTGCCCGAAAGATGGTCAAAAGTAGTAGAAAGTGATGGGAAGTACTTTCATTAATGTATTTTTTAATGTTCATGTGAAATAAATAACATTCTTTCATTAAAAAAACGCTACGAATTAATTCCAACACCTAATATTATTTAATTTTCCATAATTAAATTTGTATAATTTATGAGTAGCGAATATTGCGCTACATATACCCTTCTAATTTTATGCGACTTGAATCGTTCTTCTTATTATCTCGATATAAATCGTACTTCGTATGCGTTCCGACATAAACCAGTTTTTACACTTTACGCAAAATAGACCGCTTTTCATTCATTTCTTGACAGAGACCTTTTTTCATGTTTTTTTTCGATATAGCTTTCTACGACTCAAGTGTCGATATGGTACGAGTAATATCCTCGTGTACGTGCGTTGTCACAGTTTGCCACAGCACAAGTGCCGAAGTTCTTTCAGGGACACGCAGGCACCGTAGCCTAATAAGCCTTATCGCATCTGATGGTCACGAGCCATCTTACGAGTCCCGCGAGCTATCGCGAATC
This sequence comes from Acromyrmex echinatior, assembly GCF_000204515.1. Next base: position 1,096,838 of record NW_011627008.1, on the reverse strand, counting down.
GCTGTAGCGTCGCGCGCCCTGTATCCTTGCGCGCGGGATACGCAGATTTTTTGGCTGGCATCCTTTTCGGCTGCTCGCAAGACTTCCGTCTGCATCTGGGAGTGCCTTTAGGATTTGATGAGCTCGTTTGGACGATCTCCACTTCCGAGTTGGATCCTCTCTCAGTAGAAGTTCCCTTGCAGCACTGCCAGCGGGGTCTCTCGCTCGTTCTATGGCAGAAAGTTTATCAAGTATTATTTATTATGTTTAAAGTAAATGAACTATATCAGTAAAAACTTTGTACTGTCTATTATTATGAAAAAAATATTATAATATAGAAATCCGAAATATTTATATTTCACACAGACACGCACACAGACACACGCACACGCACACGCACACGCACACGCACATGCACACGCACACGCACATGCACATGCACACGCACACGCACACGCATACATTAAATAATGATCTTTTTTAAACCCTTGCATTTTTGCCGTATATCCCATAGGAGTGGGAGGAGGAGGGGGATATAGTTCATAAAAAATTTACAAATAATCCATATAAATAAGACGTAAAATGATACAATAACTTATAAAATGCATTTATAAAGTTTTATTAAGGAATAAGAATGAATAAATATGTATATGAAGTAATAAATAATAATTACAATCTTTCCAGATGTATTACAAATATTATGACATGAGGTACATATTTCATGTAATGCGTTTATTGTATTTAATGCATTGAATTCAATCTGCGCACTTTGTATGTTTTGGGTATAAATCCCGCCTGTTAAAAATGCTATATATCCCAAACAGGTAGGATACAAGACAACAAAATAAACAAACAATACAATAAGAGCAAAGTACTTGTTATACAACATGCTTTACTATTCCTCTACACTCATGTATCACGAAATAACCACTAAGTTTTTTGTTTTTTTTTTGTATTTTGTAGATATGTCTGTTGGACGGGCCCCTCTCTGGTTTTATTTATATAGTTATTTTTATTATTTTTATCGTATACTTTTGTACTCTTTGACTGCTTTTAGCTATGCTTTTTTTACTCTTCTCTTTTCTTTTCTTTTCTTCTTCTTTTCTATTCTTTCTATTTTAAGTACTTTTATATTTCTTTCTTTTTACTGTTTTAATTATTTATTAGGTGTACAAATAAGTTTCCGCTGTTTTTAATAAAAAATTAAGCTTTTATTGTGAAAGAATGATACATAATGTTTTATTGAAAGTATT
>NW_011627008.1:1018672-1093372 GCF_000204515.1 Acromyrmex echinatior | reverse complement strand
AAAATCAAATTGGACTTTGGGGATAAAGCGCCAGTCGGCGAAGCGAGTGAAGCTGCCGCCGCGGATAAAGTGATTGCTCACTCGGCTCCACGACGACACTTCAAGGACCTTACCCTGATCAGGCTTGTTAAGCAACCTAGTGCTCTGCTACAGCTGAGCGCAACCGATTCACTACCTGATCGCGCGCTTCAGGCAGAATCTTAATCGCTGCCCCCTTGGGCCCTCGACACTCCAACGTCATCTCCTCCGTGGCCTCGATCCACCGTCAAGGGACAATTTCTCGGACTGTCTGAGCGCAGCGTTCCGCGCACTCGACCAGAACGAAGCCTCCCCTCCGCCCCTCATCCTTCCATCCAGCGAGCCGGATAGGAAGGAGGTAATATCCTCGCAACTAGGGGCATGGCCGATCCTACGCCCAACCACTCCCCTCAGCGACACGCAAACTCTCTCACGGCGCCATCGCGCATCGTCAACATACGGTACGCGTGGGATAACATAAAGGCATGACAGAGTAATTGCGGGAAAATTAACCCCACTCCTTCTATTTTTTCTGACTTTTGCGGTGTAAATCCCAGTGCGGCATATTTGCTGGGGTTATCCTATATCTCGGAACTGCCGATAATAAAATCTTAAATAAACTCGCAAAAAGAAGTAATAATATTCCGCGAAACGTAACGATAGAAATCGCTTGAAAATCGCAATAAGCGCCGACACGCTCTCCGCGGAGACACAGGAAAATGCCGCGCTATTTCCGGTCAGGTCAAACGATTTCGACCCGTCCTTTGTGACGGACGGTGAAAAACGTCACGTCATACTATATATATGATGAAAATGTTGAGATTTAGTACAAATCTTTCTTCTGTTCTTCGTCGCACTAGCGTTGTAAATAATTGTTGGTTTCAGAAGGTTGTCGATGCACAAGTCGTACATAGCACAAAACGTCTCATCATCAATATCAGTGCGATCAATTAGTTATGGATTAAGCAGAAAATATCTAATCAGCTATCTTTTTTCTCCTATTTTTTCATTGCTTGTATTTTAAGACAATAAACAATAGAAATAATGTCCACTATGATATTTACAAAAATTATAACAGAAATCAATATGAATTTTGAAATATCAAAATTTTTCTTGTATATGTAAAATTGGAAATCTTTTGGAAAAAAGAAGTATGTCCATTGAGATAATAAAAAAAATGAACTTATATGAACCTTTTAACACTTAAATTTTTACTTGTATATGTAATTATCTTTAGTAATGAATAACTAAATATTGCGTTTTTAATTTGCCATTTAAATTTTTCTTCATGACACGTTTCTTTAAAAATCTTTAACACATCAATTTTACAAGTCATTTAAAAAATTCTAGTACTACTAAATCGCTAATTAATATCACACTTCCTATTAATTTTGCAACAACTATTCCCCTATTTATAATATTTACCGAAACGAAGTAAGCGGAAATAATTTAACAATGGCTGCGTTTACAGAAAAAGCTTTGCAACCGGTGTAAGATTCTTAATATGATTTGTTCTTGTCCTTAGACTTTTTTCTTCTAAATGTATAACTCAATGATAATGAAAAATTTTACATCAGTTGCACTGCTTTTTTTTTTTGCTGGACGCAACCACTATAGTATAATTGATATTTTGAAGTTTTATAAATAAAATAATATCAAATCTTTTATACGAATGAGATACATACCATTGGAGTTAAGTGACAATGATATTACCACTTAGATTTTACTTTTAATATATATCTTAAGTTAGTTAAGACTATATGATTTGAGTTTTAATTTAGTACAATAGCTTTTTTCGAGGAGTAATAATTTTTGACAGAGAATATTATAACTGTCATTACTTGGGTTGGAATAAAGGAATCTTTAATAAGAATATTTTTGAATTAAAACCACTATTACTTGGATTGGAGTAAAAAAAAGAAAACTAGCGAATCACTTCCATTCGAAATATTGTTTAATATTTTGGAAATAAAATTGCTTACATAAATAAATCAATTAAATACGAGAGCATCAATTACTGCTAAAGTTAAATATTTAAAGTAATTTTTATTTTTATTATGTACATCTCAGATTAATCTCAGAAATTTGATTACACGCCGATTATGTTCGAATTTGCAATAATCTGAGATACTAATAATCATTCCTAAATTAAATTAAAATTTATAAAGAACTTACTGCGGAAAGTATTTTTATCTGTGAGAACTAATCTCTGAAGACGCATGGTATACGTGAAATCCGAATTTGATGATTTTCAACCTAGTATTTTTCGCAATAAGATCTTTACAGGTTTTAATTTAATTTCGGGGAATTATTAGCATCTCAGATTAATTGAATTACAAGTCCGAAAGTAATTAGCGTGCAATCATAGTTCTGAGATAATTATATTTAAAATACATATTGATAAATTATTCTAAATATGTAACTTTGACTGTAATTGGCAATCTCATAATTTAATTGATGTATTAAATTACATTGTCTCAATCAAATATAACTTATACATTTAGTAACGCGATGTAATTGCCATTAACAAATCCATATAGCAATTTCATTACTTAATAATTGCTCGATTACTGATGACAATATTCATCCAAATTCTCAACATTCTCATCGTGTATATAAGAAAGCCATTTCTTCGTTATCTCATTCGAATTAAATAATTTTATATGATTTGAATAAGAAAGAATACTTTTGGAAGTATACAAAAGTATGAAAACGTTAGTAGAGGAAAGTAGTTTGAAGTGACTCTTGACAGACAATGTATGTTGGACTCGACGTCTTTTTATAAAAAACACAAATTATTTTTTATAATTTTTTCTATAATTTTTATAGTAAAAAATTTGTTTTTAAAGCAGATAATTAATGTTTTTAAAACAAACAAGTACCTAATCAAAACCAATTCTCTGCTGTGAAAACAAAAATTATACAGAAAATAATTTATATTCTTAAAGCAGAAAATGTGTTCTACCGCAAAGAATTTGTGTAATTGAAGAAAATATTTATTCTAGCCTCACTTAAGCCGTGATCAGACTATGTATTGGAGATTGAGATTGAGATTAAGATTGAGATTAAAATTGATGTTCGACTAATGAGAACAGAGTAGGCCAAGATTGAGATTGCAGATTGAAATATAGGGCTCCATCTATTTTTCCAATCTTCAATTTCAATTTCAACCAATAAGCTTCCAGTATTTAAGTCACATGATTAATCTCACCAAATGTATTATGTATGTACAAAATAATAAGTTATAAAGGGTTATAAAAAGTACAAACACAGCACAATTAAAACATGTGAGTGTTAAGTATCTCGTTGGTGTCGAGATACTTAAATTGACTTTACCGATTGTTGTTTTGCTAGCGCTATATTTGCTTCTTGCGCCAAAAATTCCAAAAGGATTTTCTCCACTCTGCAGCGGTGACGACATTTCTTACATTAAAAGTTTCAGACTCGGATTTTGCGTCGCAATATCTCCGCTTGTAGGGCATGTAGAGAAAAAAAACAAAAGGACATACTACACAACCGAAGTGTATGCTATCGATTAAGTGTACATAGAACGTGATCGGTTCTGCCCTTATTGATATATGATAATCTCGGTTCCTCACAATTCTCCTGCTCGTGTAAAGTAGCCATGACAATGTGCTGCACTTGGCCTAGTGCCGAGACACTACCGTGTTTCCAGATTATAAATTATATTGGAATTACAATATGCTAAAACGTGCAAATATCGGTATATTAACTATATAATGCTCAAACTTTTTTTTAATAGTTTAATCTTACTGATTATCCAATGTCAAATGTGCTAATGTGATATGCTGACAATTCAATACCAAGTATGCCATTTCAGTAGATTATTCACTGATTCAGATTTAGAGAATGCGTTTATCACACATAGGTCGTAGACACGACGGACATTCTTTCCTCATTTTTTTATCCTTACTTGAAGGACGCAATCCACATTTTGCTTTTATTTTTGCAATTTAATGCAAAAATATAAATCATAAATTTTTTAATGAAAACGATGTGTTAGTTACACTTATAGACATTTTGACCCGAGAAAAAAATGTTTTTACGCAAATGGCTGCTAGACGCATACTAACAGTCTGATTAAAAAGCATCTCTATCGATAGTTGACACTTCAAACTTCCAGTCGATGGTAGGTACATGTTTTTCCGATGTTAGGAAGGTTCTGAAATCTAGCGTGAAAAATGATGCTCGGATCATTTTGAAGAATCATGAAGGATTAAGATGAGCCCCCGCATTTCCGATTTTGATGAACTAGGTTCAATCATTCGACGCGTTTATGCATTAAACGATGTTATATATTACATGTTATTACTACATCCCGAAACGTCCTCTCCGAAAAAAATTTTACGATATATTGTAATACATTACATATATTTATACTATTATATATATGTTGACGATTTTTCTGCGTGCAGGATGGATTTGTGATGGCATGGCCATCACTAAGCGTTTCTTGCGATATGAGTGCACTTCGTCGAGAAAAATGAGATTTTTCTTGCTTTCCAAATTTTATTTGAACAGACCTCAGTTGCGGGCGAACGTGTTTTACAGTAGATGCGAAAAGGATCTCAACTGTGCAGCAGCGCGGTAAAGGTTTTCAGCACGATGCGAGACGCTTGCGATCGACGAGACAGTTAGAGCGGCCATGATAATCTGAGGGTTGCTAATCGATTACGCACATGCGTTGCTTAACGACATCTCGTGGATTGACCGATTCTTTATCAGGCAATGTTCTACTTCACAAGCACGTTGGTTAGTTGACAATTGAATTCCCTTGTCAGCCATCCATTTGGTTTGGAAGATAAAGAGAGTAAAGATACTCATTATTTCACCTGTGCCAAAAATGCTAGCGAATTTGCTCTACGCGTTGCGCCGTAGCAGCCTATTTTCGTTGACGTCGCTCAAGTCAGCACAAGGAAGATCATTCAAAGCCGTGCCAACCAAGAAGTATCCCGGGCTTAGGTACGTTAGGTCGTTAGTGTCGGCGCTTAACGGTAAGGGGGGGGGGGCGCGAATTGAGAATCGCTTCTATTTCACAGAGGGTCGTTTGCATTTCCTCAAAGGTCAAATGAGTCTTGCCCACGATCCGAGTGGTATTTGGCAGATTTTACGGCTGCCTCCCACAAATTTCCAAAATGGGGTGTGTTAGGCGGGATGAAGCTCCATGAGATTTCCAATTCGCATAGAAAATCTTTAATTTCGGATTGGACTTGTTGATCATTGTACGCGTCGTATAATTCTTGAATTTATCTGTGAGCGCTCACGAAGTTGGTCCCGTTATTTGAGTACATATGCGTGAGTCTACTTCTACGCGAAATGAATCGCTTAAAAATGACAATAAAGTGACAATAAAGGCTTCGGACATAAAGTCACTTATTAATTCTAAGTGGACCGTTTTCGCGGCGAAGCACACAAAAAGCGAAACGTACGACTTATGGCTCCGCGCGTTTTGACGCTCGTTTCTCTCACGTAACAAAAGCGGTCCGGCATAGTCTATACCGCAGAGAGAAAAATCTAGAGACATTGACTCGGCTGGCCGGTCAATGAGCCCATTAAGGCTTCTGATTGACTAGGTTTAACCCTGAAATAGGTTATACATTTTTGTATTATTCCATGCACGGTGGATCGCAATGATAGCGGCCAAAAACGCTGACGCACGAAAAACCATCGTGGCTTGCCACCGCGTGTAAGTTTCGTGTATGTTTCACGCTCTATAATACGTTAAGTTAATATTAATGTTTGCGTGACAGGAGAATCGGATGGCACGCATTGAACGCGAGATTCGAATTTTTCAACCTCCTGCTAACTCGCATTAGTCCGCTTTCGTCTAAGACAGGAGATAGCGATAAAATATTACTCGAAGTATTTACAATTTCGTTCTTAACTAGCGCTTGATATTCGCGGTAGAACGTTCGCTGTTGCATCATTCTGCAAATATAATTTAAAGCGGCAGAGGTTTCAGCGGAGCACACGAAATCGGACACCGCGCACATCCAGTGCGCCTTGGATAGTCTCAAATAATACACTATGATGCGGCATATTTTATTTAAATTGGAATACTTATTTAGCAAGTCGACGACGATGAATGGATGAGAATCGGTTACGCAGATTTTCCCTTGTTCGAGGAGATCATTGTCTAAACGCATTGAAGACACTGGGCGGCCAGTGGTCCTCATCCCATATTAGAAATTCGGGGCCATTCCACCACCTCTCAGCATTGATCAAGTCTCGGGATTTAGCCCTCGCGACAACATATCAGCAGGGTTGTCGGAGGATGCTACATGATGTCGTTTGATTTCTGTCAGACGCTGAATTTCACTCACCCTATTTACTACAAAAACTGATCACCGCCGTGAGGGGGAGGTTATCCAGTTTAGCGCAATCTTCGAGTCCGACCAAAGATAAATCGGTTATTGCGAGAGTTCCAATGATTCTCTAATCTTGTTGGTTAAGCGCACTAATAGTAAGACGATAACTCTAATTGTGGTAACGAAACGGTTTTGAGCGGCGCGAGACTTTGAGCACAATAGCTCGGAGTGATGGTTGTTGAGACCGAGCTTGGTGCGAAGGTATATGCAAGCTCCAAACGCGCGCTGGCTGGCGTCGCAAAATCCGTGCACTTCTACGACTTATTGACGAGTATTGAGTTTAACGCATCGAGGAATTCTTAGTTGATTCAAAGCATTCATCTGTGTTCTGAAGGTGACCCAACGAGTGTGGATGTCCTGAGAAACGGACTCGTCCCATTGGATGGCCAATTGCCATAAATCTTGCAAAATGAGTTTTGCGATAACAATGACCAGCTCCAGCAGGCCCAGAGGATCGAACAATTTAGCGATCTCGGAAAGTATGACTCTTTTTGATACAACATAGGTTTCTGACTCAAGTTTGCAGAGAAATTGGAACGTATCCTGACACTGATTTCACTGCATGCCTAGAATACATGAGTCCGCAACATTATCTCTAATGATGATTGGCACATAGTCGCGATTATCTATTTCTAATAGTTTAGGGCAGTTCGAGGCCCATTTGCTTAACTCGAATGCTCCTAATTTTAACAGCTGAATGGTTTCGTCGCGAATTAGTTTTAATTCGTCAACTGTGTCTGCCGGTGAGCATGTCATTGACATAAAAATCCCGAAGAACTCATGCTGAACCACGAGTGAATTAACGAGCGTGCTGCTCAGTCAAATGCTTAAAGCACCTGGTGGCCAAAAATGATGCAGAAGCTGTACCGTAAGTGACAGTAGTGAGTTCATATGTATCGAGATTAGCAGAGAGATCGTCGCGCCAGAGAATTCTCTGCAGTCTCGTCTGGGATGGATGAACTAAAATCTGCCGATACATTTTTATGATGTCATAAGGCGGTGATGATATAAGCAAAAAAATGGAAGTAAAATTGAAATCAAATCTTGAACGGTCGATTCCATTAGAAGTGCATCGTTTAACAACACACCGGAGCTACTGCGACAAGATGCATCGAATACAATACGGATTTTCGATATTTGCTCGACAGTTTTGAAGACGCAATGGTGGGGAAGATAAAACGATATTAGTTCTTCCGCAATAGGCGATTCTAGTCGTCGCATATGTCCCAACGATGAATATTCGTCAAGAAACGCCGCGTATTCTATTTTAAGTAGGATCGCGCTTGAAACGCCTCTCGATGTTCCTCAATCACTTGATCGCGGCTTGAGAGCCGCCTCATGTGAATGTTATTTAATATTTGCTCTCTGACTGGGAGTTTGACTGTATATTTACCCTGAGAATTTTGGGACACATTGTTTAAAAAGTGACACTCGTAAATATTTTCTTCCATTGTGTAATTATCCGATTGCGCAGATATGTCATCCATTTGCCAGACACGACATGTTCGTGTAATTCCGCATTGGTTATGCGTGAAACGAGTAACGGACCTTTGAGGCGTGATGCTGCCAAACGATCCGCCAAAATCCAACCCAATCATGTTTTATAGAGAGTTGGGTACTGAAGACTTGACTTGACCAACGCATATCAAATTCCAAAATAACTCCGCTTTGATCAAAAGATATCCGACGATATGTGAAATCGCGGATCGACTAAACGGATATTGTGCGGAAAATTATTTGTTGAAATTTATTTGTCCCGTCCCGAAGAAACCGCCGAAATTTTATCAGTGACCTGATCGGTCACGATGCATTCGATAGCCGCGGAGTACGAGCTGAGTCGCGATTGTAATTTGATTTTAGCCATGTGGTTGGACGCGATTATACGTGGGTTTATGAGTACGACACGCAATCCAGACATCAGGCGAGTGAATGGAGAGCTCCAAATGAGCCAAGACCAAAAAAACCACGTCGTTTTCAGTCGAAAAAGAAAGCGATGCTCACGTTTTCATGGATTACAACGGTATTGTACATCACGAATTTTTGTCAGAAGGTCAGACAGTTAATAAGAAGTATTATTTGGGCGTTATGAGACGTTTGCGTGAAGCAATTCGCCAAAAAAGAAAGGATTTGTGGGTAAACAACTCGTGGATTTTGCACCATGATAACGCACCGTCGCACAGTGCCATCATTATCCGTGAATTTTTGGTCAAGAACAAAACGAATACCATCCAACAGCCATCGAATTCATCCGATATGGCTCCCTGCGATTTTTTTCTGTTCGATCGAGTCAAAAAACCACTGCGAGGAACGCGTTTTAACAGCCGAAAGGAGGTAATGGAAAAATCGAAGACGGCTCTGATGGCTATACCAATAATAGAGTTCCAGAAATGTTTCGAGAGCTGGATCAAGCGCTGGCATAAGTGCGTTGCAGTCACTGGAGAGTACTTTGAAGGGGACAATATCACTTTTGATGAATAAACTTGTATTTTGAATTTTCTGAATGAATTCCGGAAACTTTTTGATCAAGCTATTGTGCCATTGATGCCGGAAATCGAGACATTCAATGCGCGTTTCTAAACCAATAGCTTCCACAAATTTCTTGGATACGAAGTTCGCTTGCGATCCGCAATCCAACAAAGCTCGGCACGCTCTGTGCGAGCTGTCGCTGTCACAGACGAGTACAACCGCAGTCGAAAGCATGACTTGTTCGCTATTAAAGGATCCCGAAGCATGAGTCTCTTGCATGTAGGGGGGAGGAGTTGCCTTAGGTGCAATTTCCTTATCGGTATTGTTAGTCGATAGCTCCACGGTTGAAGGCATATGAAGTAACGTGTTGTACTTTGCCTGGCAGACCTTGCATTGATCGGAAGTGCATTTACTTGATGCATGAGAAGATGAGCGCAAGCAATTGACGCAAAGTTTGCGACTACGAATTTTCGTGGCCCTTTGTGATAGCCTCGGGGATGCCACGAAGTTTTTGCAGTAATAAAAGATGTGATCGCCTTGGCAGAAGTGGCATTTAGATTTGACGGTGGTCGTACACGAAGATGACCGCTTACTTATAATAACATTTGATTGCGATTTCGTCTCGACTTTCTTTGCGGGAGTGGTGCTAGCCCTTGTGATAGCCTCGAGCACCTGACATCGATGAGCGATAAAATCTAACAGCTATTTAAGTAACGGCAACTCGTTGTCCGTTAAGAAAGTTTCTCTCACTTGCGTAACATGAGTAAGTCAAGTTTAGAGGTTAGAATAAGTACGAGAAGATCGTCCCAATGCGTCGTGGGACGCTTTAATGCCTGAAGGGCGTGCAAATGTTTCGCGGCGCTGTCAGAGATCCTTCTGAGATCGATTGAATTTTCCTTTGCCGTAGTCGGCAAATTATGGCCTTGATGTGAATTTGAAAAATTACGCGCTTGTTATTATATCGGTCCCTGAGAATTGACCACGCGACGTCGTAATTAGCATCCGACAATTCTAATGAACTGATTACAACGTTTGCATCGCCGATGAGGGATACCCGTAGATACTGAAATCTTTGCATGTTTGAGAGCGAGATATTGTTGAATGGACCGAATTGAAAAATGGGAATCATTCATCATATTTGCCAGAAAATGTTGGTAAATTTAACTTAGGCAATCGAACGTGCGTACCACGATCGGAGTTGCGAATACTTGAGAAGGAAGGGGAAAAAATGGACGCTCGCAATGTCGGCGAAATGTGCTCGCGGATCTTGGCGGATAACGCATAGAAGTTACTTTCTCGAAGTCGTCTTGATCCCAATCTTCCGCTTCATCCAACAATTCTAGACGCGATTGCACTTCGTTATATTCCGCCCAATAGTGTTCAAGTTTCGCCTTCCGCTCTTCGAACTGAGTCACTATTGACGAATTAATGGCGGCAATTGACTCTACATAGGTTCTGATACGCGTACATTTACTGATGCTCTGATACGCGCTGTCGCTTAAATATCGTTGATTGGTCGATCATCTTGAATGCAAATACGAACGCATGTGCACAATGGACGCGGCGAAAGGAACTTGGTTGGCAACGGAGACAATGATCTTCCTTATCTTGTTACGCACGCAATCCTAGAAGAGGATGCGACAGATGTTGGATGCCCCCCAGTCGAGCGTTGATGGACGGAAACGTTCCTCTAGCAGATGCTGCGCCGTTGAGAGATGCCTTTCGTTGCACGTCATCTGAATTGGGCCTTGTTTTCCGACGTCGATAGGATTCCGTTTGCAAGAACGTGATATTGCGTCAGTATATGATGTAAGTCGGGCCACGTCTCTGATGCAGACCTTGCGGCTGCTTTTACTGATCTGTGTGCCGCTGATGCGACACTTGCACTGATTGCTGCTACTGCAGCGACGTTTCGATGAGATAACCTTGTCTCATAACTGCCAAATTGTTGCTCGCCATTTCACTGAGGCCAAATATTTGATAGAATCCAGCTCGAAGGACCAAGAAAATGTTAGCGATCTTGCTGCGTGCAAGATGGATTTGTGATGGCACGGCCATGCGATCGCTGTTCAAGCGTTTCCCGCAGTATGATTGTTTCGAGGGCACTTGGTCGAGAAAAATGGGATTTTCCCTGCTTTCCAAACTTTATTTGAACAGACCTCAGATGCGAGCGAACGTTTTACAATAGATGCGAAAAGGATTTCAACTGTGCGGCAGCGCGCTAAAGGTCCTCAGCATGATTAGCGAGACGCTTGCGATCGACAAGACAGTTAGAGCGGCCATGATGATCTGAGTGTTGCTAATTGATTATGCATCGTTTAACGACATCTCGCGGATTGATTCTTTGTCGGGCAATGTTATTAGAAACCGTAAACAACATGGGTACCGAACAATATATTTCGAATAAAATTTTCGAGTAAAAAAAAAGATTGTACTTTAACATGCTGTAGTTATTAGGTAAAGATGGAGGACGTTAGACTCCTATGAAGCTAGCCCCCATTAATCCTGTCAGTCACAGTAGGCTATATAAGGAACACTTTTTGGTTTTCTTTGTTTTATCACATCTTTTATTTTCAAAGTAAATTCACAAGATTTTTTTGCATTTTTCAGATAAAATAAGATTCAAACTTCAAAAAGTAAGGGCATGTTTCATGATTATCTAATAATTTTTATTTGTTATAAACAAATTTATACCAAAAAATGCATGTTTTTCCAAATTTAATTCATTTGTGGCAGATTTTGACAATAAACATGCATTGCAAATTATTGCTACTAATGTTTTTGAGGTCGCTGAATTCAAATTCGCCATCAGATTTTTAAAATGGATTTAATATGGGGGCCAGAACTACAAAAAAGATTATTTTTGCAATTGGTCAATTATTATTGCATTGAATCAGTCATTTTTAACACTATATATGATTGTTGTTGATGTATTAGGTATGGGAATAAATTTCCGCCCTTTTTTAATGAAAAAGTAACAAATGTAACGTTCGTACTCTTTTGTCGGTATTATAATCTGCCATTTCAGAATAGATGTCTCAAAATGAAAAGCCGCAAACATAACTCCAGCAATATCTATGTTCTCTTCTAGATATAGATTTCTAAAAAAAAAACATCATTTTCTTCAAATATCAAAAAATTGTCAATTTGGTGAATCGCCATCTATGATCCGCCATCTTGAATTCATTTTTTTTGTAATCTGACACCGGATCTGGATTCAGCGATCCAAAAACCTTAAAAAGCCATATCAAATTTATACAATTTCACAAAATTATCAGTTCCTTGATCCGCCATCTTGAATCCGTCATTTTGGATTTGATTTTTTTGTTCGATCCTAGATTCAGATTCAGCAGTTCCAAAAACCTAAGAAGCCATTTTTAATTTATAAAATTTCGCAAAATTATTAATTTTTTGATATGCTATCTTGAATCCGCTATCTTGGATTTGACGTTTTTTGTAATTCGATCCCGGATTCAGATTCAGCGGCCTCAAAAATCTAAAAAAACCATTCTTCCTGTCATGATTGCTGCATCCTCTGAATTGCGTGACTGAAAGGGTTAACACAGCTAATCACATACGGAATCCCTGTATCACCAAGTCTCTAGACGAACGCCTTACGAACTATGAAACGGAAAAAACCTGATGTAAGTCACCTCAGATTCGGATGCTCGTCCTGGACAAGAGGCCAAACAAGGGCAAGTTCAAACCCAGAGCCATTGAGGGCATTCTGGTGGATTACGCTAACACCTGTCGAGGCTATCGTATTTGGATTCCAAAGAATCTAAAGATCATTGTCGCGAGGAACGTGAAGTTCCTGGAAAAGTTCGGCAGGAGCAATCCACCAAGAGGATTTTGTGGACGGATTTACCATAAACGAGGCAAGCTCTTCAACGATGCCACTGAACCGGATGACAGACGAATTGCTAAAGTTGAAGCCAATCAATCCGGACATGAATCGGGCCACTCCGAGGATGAATCAATTCTGGATGAGAGCGACAATCCAGAAGAAGATCAACCAGTCACAGAGGATCAGCTGACTGCACGCGAACCAGGATGTCCCCGGAGAATTCTTACCAGAAGGCCTAGTCGCCCGGCCAAGCAATATCAGACAAAGAAGTCTACGCAACAGTGGGATGCAGATCGCTACGATCGCCACGAGGGATTGCACATAGGAGGACAATGATTTCTCGGACTCCGAGTGGTTCGACGCTCAATTCACCATGTTCGCTTCTGAAATTCCTTTTTCAGTTTTAAACAGAGACGAGTGGCACGATGCAATATACGATGAGGTAAAATCCTTGGCGATTAACGACACCTGGACGCTTGCTGATCGGCTAGACAATGAAAGGGTGATCGGCTGTCGTACCGTGTTAAGAAACAAGTACAAGGCCAACGAAAAGCTGGAGCGCCGGAAGGCACACGTTGTTGCCAAGGGTTTTGCACAGCGCCTTGGTATCGATTACCACGACACTTTCGCCCCCGTTGCAAGACTCAGTTCGCCGAGGATGCTCATGACAGTGGCCGTCGAATGGAATATGCAGATCTCGCAAGTAGACATAACCACAGCCTACTTAAACGTCTACTTAAACGGAATCATGGAGACTACCGTCTACATGGAAAAGCCGGAATTATACCAAATGCTCGAGAGGATATTGGTATTGGAAGAAAACGTCAAACTCACCAGACGAGAGATGAGACGATGCTGCGTCAATTGAAAGCAGGTGACAAAGTGTAAGCTCAAAAGAGCTCTCTATGGGCTTCGATAGGCAGAACGTTCAATGGCATTCGCGACGGAACCTCAAGGAATTCAGGTTGATACTCACTGATGCTGATCCGCGTATTATGATCAGCACAATCTTGTCCTCCTATTGGTCTATGTGGACGACATCATCATCGCCTCTGATGTGCCGTCCACTATCGAGCGCTTGAAAAAAGAATTCGCCAAGGCTTTCGCAATTAAGGATCATTGGACTCATCAAATATTGTCTCGGCATTGAAGTATCCCATGACAGGAAGGGCATTCGTCTTTCCCAAGCTGGTTATATACGGGATGTTTTGAAGAGATTCGGCATGAGCGATTGTAAGACTGCACAAATCCCGTTGGATAGCGGGATCAAACTACACGACATCGAAGACGAGAACATTAACGACCCTGCACTCCTTTATCATGCACTGCTAGGTACTGAGTCAGTTCAACACGCGTTACAACAAGACTCACTGGGTGTATGCCAAAAGGATCCTCAGATACCTCAAAGGGACCATTAAATTTGTGGATTAAATTATACCAGAAGCGAAAATGCCTCATTGGATTTATCGCCGATTAGTGCAGCTACACTCTGGATCGTCGATCGTCTTCCTGTTATCGAACGCCGCCATCTCTTGAAAATCAAGGAAGCAGAGGATGGTGGTATTCTCATCAACCGAAGCTGAGTATGTCGCGCTCACCTCACTGTCAAGGGTGAGGTTGTATAATGATAACCAAGGAACTGGGAAATTAGCCATGAATCCTGTTTTTCACTCAAAGCACGTGGATATAAGATATCACTTCATCAGAAGGCACTGTCAGATCATTCACTAAAGCTGATCTACACGTCCATCGACGATATGATAGCGGATGTTTTAATCAAGGCTCTGGAAAAACGAAAGCATTCATTCTGTATCGAGGGTTTCGGACTCAAGGACATTGGGATTTTGACCAGACGAAAATTTGAGGGAAGGTGTTGGAAATATCGCAAATTCCTCGTCCACCGAGGAAGTCACTATGCAGATCGATTTCATCGATTCATATCCCTCTATCGCGATTGATTGGAGATCTGTGTCATCTATTCGGCCCTGTTCGCCATGTTGTAATCGTCATTCCCGCGTACACGAGCTACTGTTCGGCTCGCCTGTGTATTTGTATATTCTCACATTGAAATATATTTGGGTGTACTTTTTGGGTGTACAGCTTAACATCTGTATCGTTATTCGGTCGTCCTTCCCATACGCTTTCGATATGGATAACAAAAGAGATAACGGACGAGAGACCACTCATGGGACTAATAATGATGGTGGTCGAAGAAAATGTCAAGAATGGGAATATTATTGATAAGTATTGCAAATATTGTCACATTTAAATTAGTTTTTGAAAAGTAAAAATAGAGCGGATTAGATCACATTTGAAAAAGTCAAAATTACTTACGATAAAACATATCTATTAGGTGTTGGAATTAATTCGTAGCGTTTTTTTAATGAAAGAATGTTATTTATTTCACATGAGCATTAAAAAATACATTAATGAAAGTACTTCCCATCACTTTCTACTACTTTTGACCATCTTTCGGGCAGTGAATGAATACCGCGTCGGAAGAACTGTTCATCTTTAGATGAAATCCAGGAATCGAACCATTTTGTACAATCTTCGTAAGATGTGAACTTCTGCTCGCACAAGCTATGAGCTAATGATCGAAACAAGTGGTAGTCGCTAGGTGCAATATCAGGAGAATACGGCGGGTGCGGTAGCACTTCCCATTTAAGTGTTTCCAGGTATGTTTTTACCGGTTTTGCAACGTGTGGGCGAGCATTGTCGTGCAGCAAGATGACTTTATCGTGTCTTTCGAAGTATTCCGACCGTTTTTGCTTCAATGCATGGCTCAAGCGCATCAGTTGCCGTCGGTAGAGATCTCCAGTAACGGTTTCATGCGGTTTTAGCAGTTCGTAGTATATGACACCCTTCTGATCCCACCAAATACAGAGCAGGAGCTTTGAGCCATGGATATTGGGCTTTGCCACTGATGTTGATGGTTCGCCGGGCTTAACCCATGACT
Organism: Acromyrmex echinatior; assembly: GCF_000204515.1. The sequence goes on along the minus strand of NW_011627008.1, from coordinate 1,077,693 downwards.
TTCTGCGCTTTGGATTGTCATAATGGATCCACTTTTCGTCACCGGTAACAATCCGATGCAAAAAACCTTTTCTTTTCTGCCGTTGAAGCAGCAGTTCGCACGTGAGAAAACGTCTCTCATATCCCTTGGTTTCAATTCATATGGGACCCAATGTCCTTCCTTCTGGATCATGCCCAAACTTTTAAGACGTTTTCCTATTGTTGAGAAGTCAACTTCCAATGACGTAGATAATTCTTTAAGTGTTTGACATGAGTTTTCATTGAGCAGTGCCTGCAAATCGTTATCTTCAAATTTTTTCGGCTGACCAGGTCGCTCCTTGTCATCCAAGTCGAAATCACCAGCTTTAAAACGTGCAAACCACTTCCTACACGTTTGCTCAGCCAGAGCATGTTCACTATACACATCCACTAAAATACGATGAGCTTCAGCTGCACTTTTGTTCATATTAAAGTAATGAAGCAAAACTCCCCGCAAAAACACTTTATCTGGCACAAATTTTGACATATTCAATGAATTATACAGTATTGTTATTTATGATTTCAAGAAAGGTTATGTACGGCAAATGACGTCCTATGATAGATGTTTACAATGTATACAGAACTATAGGTAACAACGAAATAGTGTACTGCTTGTGCCATCTCTTGTAAAACGCTACGAATTAATTCCAACACCTAATAATATCAGTAATACCGAAAGTGATGAACATTTAGAAATTATTGATAGCATTAATAGCGGTATTAATAACATCATATATGCTCAGCTGATGCATGTAGTAGTACTAATAGCAACAATCATTATAACGTAAATGCATCAGATCAATGTCTTCTACAATAATTATAATCAGGGACTACTATAGAGTGGTCGACTATACAGGTCGATATAGAGTGATTGATGTGGAGTATTCTACACTTGAAATTTTTCTATATATGAAATTCTACACTTAGAAATTCGAAGAATATAGAAATTATTTTTTGATGAAATAATAATAACTTACTATTTAATATTTTATTAAAATGAAAGTTGATTAAATTATATATGATAAGTTTCATGTTTACAACGCAATCGACAGTTGCTTCTTTTACGACCATTGATCGGTATTTCATTAGTGCCCAGATGTAGCGCTTCGATGAGACGAAAGTAACATTGATCATATTATTGCAATATAAAATCAATTTTGACAGCAGCAAATTAAAACTACGTTGAATGATGTTTTTTAATATATAGTGGAGGTCAGGAAAATCTAGTTCTGTAATTTAAAAGATGCCGTTAATTTTCTTAAAGAAGATATAGCCATGAGAGAAATTGTGTCAGAAGATACAAAAATGATGAAACTCCTGCTTATCTCAATAACATCCTGTATTGCGGAAAGATCTTTTTCAGCTCTTAGGAGATGCTTATGAATATATACATATATTAATTTCTTTTAACTACTCTTATATAAACATTTTTTGTAACAGTATTCAATGACATTCATGTATGAAGTCTAAATAGATAATTATATATATATATATATATATATATCTATTATATATATATATATATATATACATATATAAAATATACATATATACCAGACTGAATATATGCATATAATCGAAATGTTACAAAAATGAAAGTAATATTTAAACGTAATCATGTCGTGTATGCGCATCTCACCCTCGGATCAGAGATTTTTTGTGTTGCTCCTGTGTTATTGAAGGCTTCAGTCCGTCCCAGTTCATTACTCCACAAACTTGGCAAAATCCTAAGTCGACGCCTCTGGTTATAATTAATGAACTAGGCGGAATTCAATCAACTACAAACATTCTTGAATCGGACGATAGTAAGTTTCTGAAGAAAATGGACATAAAGAGAAAACGGTCAGTATACCAGAATTGACAGGAATCGGACAGTATGGTTTTAACTTGATTTTAACCGATCCGGTCAAAATCGACTTTGGATACTTGATCAAAATTTAAAAATAATATTTTATCCTACATTATTATTATATTATTAATATAGTTTTTAAGTTAACTCTAGAATTAAGATAGAGATGAAAGAATAAAAATTAGATCAAAATAAGTCAAAAAATGTTATTCATTACTCAATAAAATTAAAGGATCATCTACAATCTACAAAAATAGGCAAATTTCAAGATAAAATATTAGGTGTTGGAATTAATTCGTAGCGTTTTTTAATGAAAGAATGTTATTTATTTCACATGAGCATTAAAAAATACATTAATGAAAGTACTTCCTATCACTTGTAAAACGCTACGAATTAATTCCAACACCTAATAACTTCGTATAAAATTATCATATTGAAATATTTAAAAAACTATTTTACAGCCTGAAATCTCTACTGTTCAGATCGGTACTTTAGAAAATGGTTTTACTGATAGTTTATGGAGTTACACAAATATAAATGAAAATGCATCAAATCTCAAAATTTTTTACGAAATTTACAAAATTTTACGGCGCGAATTAAAAATTGCATACAAATGCGGTTTACAGCTTTCGAAAGAGTGAATCTTTAGCTTTAATTTGCTTTTTTATTGACTTCTACGATTTTTTTTATCGAGTTATTCAACATCGAAGCAAAAAGGGTCGTTTTTCATTGTTGAATAACTCAAAGAAAACAAATCGCACAAAGCTTCATAAAAAACAAATTAAAAATAGAGAATCACTCTTTTGAATGATAAACCGCACTTGTGTATAATTTTTAATTCGCCCCGTGGAACTTCGCAAATTTCGTAAAAAATTTTGAGATCTGATGCGTCATTCATTCTGATGCTTCATTTATGTTTGTGTAACTTCACAAAATATCAATAAGATGATTTTTTAACTACCGATTTGAAAAGTAGAGATTTTAAGCTGTAAAATGCTTTTTTAAACATCTTGATATAATGATTTTTTACGAAGTTATTCTATTTTAAAATTTACCTATTTTTGTAGGATGGAACAGGTTATCCTTTAATTTTGTTGAGTAGTGTATTTTATATCATGTAATAAGTTTAAACAAAACAAACATTCTTATTGCATACAATGCATACATAGATAATATAATATAAACAATATAAGAATAGAAAAAAATATTATTTTTTAGTTATTATTCTTTGTTAATGGCTAAGGTAAAAAAATTTGCACTTTTAGAACTGCATTTTAGTATTAAACTATTAAAATGAAATAAAATACTTAGGTAATCTGAACAATCTGAGAATACTAGTACAACATCAGATATCAGCGCTTTTAGATATTCATAGGTCGATCTGCGTTTGATCTTTGTTCGAGAGCGAGAGCGATAAAACGAAAATTTGAGCGAGAAGGCGTTTTTAGCTAAAGTTCGACTTACGCGAATCTTCGATCACAAGTCGAATGCGGCGGTTTTCTTGCGGCGGAGCGTTAACTTGACTGAAAAAAAAGGCGAAGAAGAGGAATCACAACTCGATTCGGCCTTTTATCCCTTTTGTAGAACAAAGGCTTTCTTTTTCAATCATCTATGAGATTCTCGAAAAATTATAAAAATTGAGATGACTGGGTCGCGATTCGAGTCGCGATTGGCAATTCTCGACCGCGACGGCCAAGCGATACGCTATTGCCCGCCAAATTAGAAATTCTGATTGGGTGTCAGTATGTTACGCGTATCACGTCACGCGAGCGCGCGTGCGCTGTGACCGATTTGAATTTAATTCCGTTTTAGCGATTGGAATTTATGTACGTACGACATGTGGCTTTGATTATATTTTTTGACTTTATCACCGAGGTGATTGTCAAGTTTGTTTTTTGAAAATTTCTAAAAACGTTTGAAATTGTTCTAGAAGCTTTCAATCCACATGTCGCACGTACACCGAATTTGCGAAAACTGATTTTTAGGATGCATCTCGAACAATCTTCAGACGAGCTAGGTTTGAACCAAAGTTCACGTTTCACGCCATAGTTAATATCATAAACATTTCTTGAAAATAACTTGGGTAAATCGCGTTTTAATTAAAACTTGGATTTATCGCTCATTCGAACTGCAAATTATGATTGAGACAAGATTTAACTGAGGATTATATTCACTCGTAAATTTTTAATACAAAATGTGTGATAATAAGAAGAGACCAGTTTACTCTGAAAATTTTATTGAAGGGGCTTGTTCTTAAATACAGTGTTATTATCGAAAATAAAAATACCGAGCAATAGTAATAAACGAAAAAGTCAAGCATGGGAAAAAATTTCGGAAGAATATAATCAATGCTCTGATATAAATCAAAAGGTACGTTAGATATTTTTAAACAAATCTAGACGAATATTATTAGGCATCAAGATCTATTCTGACCGAAAATGGCCTTCACTTCTGGGTTTGTATATTTGTTTGATTTACATATCGGTTACGGAATTACATAGCGATTTTTCAATTATTATTGTTAAATAGACTAATACAAATTATTTATTTTGTGATTATCTTATTTTATAAATTATTACTTTACACATAGGCGACAGTAAAACAATTACAATTGTAGGAAGAATATATGTTTCGTTTATAAATTTTTATTTTGTTCGCGCGTTTCCGACTATGACGATATGCGCTAGAGTATCAGCGCGCTTGCACAAGAAGAAAAAGGTAAAGGAAGGTTAGTTGTAAAAAGAGAGTTGTAAGATGGCAGAACACGCGTGTGGCACGGCGAAGCGTGAAGTGCGATTTGTGATTCTCTCCTGAACTGTTGTCCATAAATATTGGCTCATCAAACATTCCATCATCGTATCTTCGTATCGAATCATCTTATTTCCTACAAATTTGGGGGCTCGTCCAAGATAAGAGCTGGTAAGAGACAAAAGGGGAGAAAAGACGAAAAGATGGGAGAAAGAAAAGACGCAAGATGAAAGACGATAAGACGGGAGACGACAGAACAAAAGAAAAGACGAAGAGACGAAAAAGACGAAAAGACTAAAGACGAAAAGACGAAGAAGAAACAAGACGAAAAGATGCAAGACGATAAGACGGGAGACGACAGGACGAAGGAAAAGACGAAGAGACGAAAGAACGAAAAGGCGCAAGACGGAGAGGACACGACGACGAGAAGAAGGAAAGAAGAAAATAAGATGACATTCAAATCTCGAAGACGTTAAGAATCCGAAAGGCATTGAGTGTGCAACTACAAGGTGACGTAGCATCAGAAATACATTGGCAAGACTGTGAATGCGTCGGTAATCAGTACCAACATCGAGAGGGCAGTGATAATATGACGCGGGTAAGCGCGCGACAGTAACATTGGTAACGACATCGAAAGTGTGATGGCAGGACTGCACGACGTAAGTGAACGTGAGTCGTTAGTCTTGAGTGTACGCGAACAAGACGGTGCAACAACAGTGAGCGCGCGACGGTAAACATTTGTCACATTGCGTAAAGTGTGCAGAGACAAGATGAATAATCTCGCGCAAATTGAACCAATCAAGCAGAAGATACGCGGCATCGACCGTTGCCGTGATGGCTTTACATAAGTTTATCTTCGAAAAGGAAGGTGATCGAAAAAATAGATAAAGACTCGGAGACTTTGAGGGTTTCACTTTTAAAAAAGACACAACGGGATACGTAGACAAAATGGAAGTGGCGCGAAAACTTTCGATCGGTGACTTGATATCCTGCTGTAACATTCTTGGTTTAGAGTACGGCGGAAACAGAGAAGAGATAATGACGCGCATATTACATAGTTTAATGGATCTAGATACTCTCATGCTTAAAGGTAGTGAACAAGACAGTTGCTTAGACGAAGATGCGAGTGACGAGGGAACAGCTGACGAGCAAGACGACGAAAGAGAGAAAGAAAGAACCAACAAAGAGAGTGAAAATAACCTCGAAGAGAACCACTCTACCAGAGGCAGTTAAGTGAACACGAAGTTCTCCATGACATATCGAGATGTGCAAGATTCAATTAAAACTTTCACTGGAAAAGATACATATCCGGTTGAAAGATGGATATCTCTCTTTGAAGATGCGACTAATCTGTTCGGATGGTCGGAATTATAGAAGTTAGTATTCACAAAGAAATCATTAGCCGGACCTGCTAAAATGCTCATCGACAGCGAAGGCATTATCAAGTCGTGGAAGAAATTAAAAGAAATTTTACGAGACGAATTTATAGACGAAATAAACAGTGCTCAAATACACGGTGGTCAGAAGAGGACTGAAGAGGGACGAAACCTTGCAGAATATTATTATGCGATAAAAGAAATAGCTGCTAGAGGTAAAATAGAAGCAGAAGCACTCATGAAATATGTGATTGATGGAATTCCGGAAGACGCACAGGGCAAGATGATATTGTACGGAACTAAAAAATTGACAGAATTCAAGGAGAAGCTTAAAGTATACGAAGCAATTCGGAAGAAGAATACTGAGAGGATGAGAACGAGAGAGAAGAACAGCATGCCGAAGAAGACAGAGGAAGCGAAGAAACCAACAACACCAAAAAGTGGCGAAAAGGAACAGGAGACAGACGTGCGGTGCTATAATTGCGGCGGTAAAGGACACAAATCTAAAGACTGTAAGAAGAAAGAATTAGGTAAAAAATGTTTTAAGTGTCAAAAATACGGGCATACGGCAAATTTGTGTAACGCGTTAGACGATAGTGAAGCGGTAGCGGATAAAAAGACGGCGGTAATTAATACGATTACTGATTCATCGAGCGGTAAAATGTTTAAACAAATCACGATAATCGGTGTGCGGATTAATGCGTTAATTGATACCGACAGTCAAATCACGGTAATGCGCAAAGATGTTTACGATAAAGTGAAATTAGATAAGCTACGGGGAAATAGTATCTGTTTAACTGGTTTTGGAAAAAACGAAGTGCATTCATTAGGTTGCGTAATTATAGAAGTAGATGCTGATGAATATCCGTGTATAGTGCACGTTGTGCCGAACGAAGTTACAAATTCAGTTATAATTGATAGCGATTTCCTAGCGATGACAGAAATGACCATCAATAACGACGGAATAACTATACGAAGAGCAACACCTGCTCAATTGTTAACAAATCAACGTGATCGAAAAGCAACCGTTAGACATTGGTAACGTGACGGATCCGAAAGTACGCGAAGAAGTAGAGACAATTGTTGAAACGTATCAAGTAAATAAGTGTAAGACAACGGACGTGAGAATGCGTATTGTACCAAAAGACGAAAGGCCCATCTTTCAAAAACCGTGACGATTACCGGCACCTGAGCGCGAAATAGTCGAAAACCAAATAGCGGAAATGGCTAAACGACGGGATCATTGAGAAGTGTATACGTCGGAATACGCGAGTCCAATAGTCGTAAGAAAGAAGGACGGATCACCGCGTGTATTGATTATAGGAAATTAAATCGAGTCATAGAAAAGGATGGTCATCCTTTACTACTAATCGAAGATCTACTATTAGGTGTTGGAATTAATTCGTAGCGTTTTTTAATGAAAGAATGTTATTTATTTCACATGAGCATTAAAAAATACATTAATGAAAGTACTTCCCATCACTTGTAAAACGCTACGAATTAATTCCAACACCTAATAGATAAATTAGAGGATGCTTGTGTGTTTAGTACATTAGACCTGAAAAATGGAAATTTTTTTATGTATCCGTAGAAAAAGAGAGTCGAAAATATACGTCGTTTGTCACTCCGAACGGTCAATATCAATTCTTGAAAGTCCCTTTTGGATTATGTAATTCGCCGAGGGTTTTCCAAAGATATACGAGGTCTGTCCCAAAAGTATCCGACCTACCTCCATTTTTCGGCGCTTGGCTTATTCTTCGTCATCCGGTTGGTGGCATCCTTCGAAGTAGTCCCCATTTGATTGAACAACACGCTCATATCGATGCTTCCACTTCCCAAAGCAGTCTTGAAAGTCAGTTATTGGAATCGCCTTTAGTGCATTCGTCGCATTGGTTTCAACAGTCTTCTTGTCGTCGAATCGGTGTTCTTTAAGCGGCATTTTCAATCGAGGAAATAGCCAAAAGTCGCAGGGAGCTATGTCGGGACTGTACGGAGGCTGGCGAAACTGTACAACACTGTGTTTTGATAAATACTGCTGCACAAGGTTTGATGCATGCGCTGGAGCATTGTTTTTTCGGTCATTTTTAGCTACTTAAAAATCCGACGAACGTGAAAAAGACACTGTAAACAAATACACACTGCGTATGAACTATATGTCCTACTAGTGTTGGCGACCAACCGATAAGTTCGTAAAGTTCTACTGTTGACGTGCCTGCCCGGTAGAGGTCGCTAGAACACTTTGGCGCGAAGATATAAATGCAGGTCGGATACTTTTGGGACAGACCTCGTATTAATGTGCTTTCTGGGATTTGATTAGACAAAATATAGTATTGCTTTACGTGGATGACTTGATCGTGCTGGCAGCAAATGAACAAGAAGCGTTGGAACGCTTGCGAATCGTATTAAAAACAGCTAGCGACAACGGTTTACAAATTAATTTTAAAAAGTGTCAATTCGTGAAAAGAACCATCGAGTTTCTAGGTCATATAGTAGAAGGGGGCAAAATTTACCCTTCCCAAGAGAAAGTCAAAGCTGTGATAGATTACAGAGCCGAAAAAATTAAAAGATATTCAAAGCTTTCTTGGATTAACGAGTTACTTCAGAAAGTTTATACCTTCGTATTCTACAATCGCGAAACCATTGAGCGACAAGATCAATCTTATAATTTTGACGATAAGGCTCAAAATGCATTCATATAATTGAAGACGATTCTAACTTAGAATCCAGTACTGAAAATATATCATTCGCGACACGAAACGGAAGACACATGGACGCAAGTATAAACGGTTATGGAGCTGTACTTCTGCAGCGTTCAGACGAAGACAACTTATTACTCAGTATATTTTATGAGCAAAAAGACTAAAAAAGAGGAAAGGAATTACATTTACACGAATTACGAATTGGAGGCGCTTGCGATAGTAGAGGCACTTAGAAAATTCCGAATGTATCTGTTAGGAATTCAATTTAAAATAATTACTGATTGTGCGGCTTTTCAGCGAACCATGAACAAAAAAGAGTTAAGTACACGTATTGCGAGATGAGCTTTAGTGTTAGAGGATTATGATTACATCATAGAGCACAGATCGGGAACCTGTATGAAACACGTCGATGCTTTGAGTCGGCATCCAATTAAGATAATAGCGAAAAGTCCAATTATATCACAAATTAGGAGTCAATAAGCAAGCGATGAGAGAAGCGAAGAGATTCAAGCAATAAAAGAAATTGTCAAAGACAAATCGTATAAGAATTACCACATAAGCGGCGATTTATTATATATAAATTTCAAGATGGTAGGGATTTACTTGTTATTCCCAGAACACTAGAATTAGACGTAATTCGAACGATTCATGAGAAAGGACATGTGGCAGCGAAACGTACCGAAGAGCGTATTCGTCAGGAGTATTTTATACGCGATTTAAGGAATAAAGTAGAACGACACATTGCCAGTTGCGTGCAGTGTATATTGACAAATCGCAAAGAGGGTAGACAGGAAGGATACTTACATCCCATTCCTTACATTACATTCCCAAACCTGATGTGTGTCATTACACACATATCACGCCGATCATTTAGAGCCGTTAGATATCACTAATAAAAACTACAATCATATTCTCGCTATTATTGACAGTTTTACTAAATTTGTATGATTGTATCCGACTAAATCTACCACAGCTCGCGAGTCGATTAGACTATTTGTTAGAAATTTGATTAGAATATTTGTTCAAAAACAAATATTCGGGAGTCCGAAACAAATCGTGACGGATAGAGGCACAGCTTTTACCTCCCAAGAGTTCAAGGAGTATTGTCAGAGTGAAGGAATTGAACACGTGACAATTACCACGGGATTGCCAAGGGCAAACGGACAAGTGGAACGTTTGAATAGAGCAATCATATCGATACTTTCCAAGTTATTAATTGAAGAATCTGCTAAATGGTACAAACATGTAGATAAATTGCAACGTATATTAAATTCCACGTTCAATCGTAGCGTAAATGCGACGCCTTTCGATTTACTATTTGGCATAAAAATGCGCGACGAAACTGATCTGAAACTACGCGAAGTAACAGAACAAGAATTTCGATCAAAATTTGAGGAAGAGTGTAACGAAATTAAAGCTAGAGCGAAAGAACAAATTCTGCAATCGGAGAATTGTAAGACATATAATCTCAGACGTAAGGTTACAGAATACCAGGTGGGAGACCTAGTAGCAATCAAACGAACACAATTAGGTCCAGGTCGAAAATTACGAGCGAAATATTTAGGACCATATCGAATTGAGAAGGTTAAGCCTAACGACACATATGATGTGATTAAAAGCGGATCTCACGAAAGACCTGTAAGTACTTCTACCTACGCTGAGTATGTTAAACCTTGGAATACCGTTAATTATAAGTAATCAATTTTATTTGTAAGACGTCAGTTATAAGCAGTCGATTTTATTTTTGTAAGATGTTGTAATGTTAAATCGACTAATGGTAAGTGAATTCAAGCGATCATAGCACGATAAGAGTGTTTTTCGTTTCTTTTGTTGTTTTTGTGAATTTGGTAGAAACCGTTGTGTAATATTAAGTTAACAGCTGGCGTCATGCGAGACGCACGATTGTGCAGAATGTAGGAAGAGTATATGTTTCGTTTATAAATTTTTGTTCGCGCGTTTCTGACTATGATGTAATGTCGACACTATCATCAAGTGGGACGCGTACAAAGTGATCTTCGCGAAACTTATCTTTACAATCACTGCAGTTGAAAGGGCACTATATACAGACAGAAGCTGTCCAAAATGAGGCGAATGGATAGATATGCGAAACTAAGTAAAAATGAGTATGAGATCACGCTTTGAATATAGGAGCTGTACGATATAAAATAATGGCAGAAGAATATCGTGCAGAAAATGAGCGTAAGCAACTCGAGATAACTGAGTCAAAAAAAGCTACTGAAATAAAATTAAAAATTTTCGATAAATAATATTGTGATATATTTAACATAGAAAAATATTGAAAACATAAATATTCAAATTGCTACCAATATTAAACTTAATTATAGTAGAATATTTAAATTAAGTTAAATTAAGTTAAATTAAGTCATTATTTTAATATTAATTAAGTTATTATTTTAACATTTATTAATTAACATTTATTAATTAACAATATTTCAAATAAAATCTTATTATAATTTACTTTGATTGTTCTTAATTACATAAAATAATTGAGAATTGTTTGACGCACAGCAATGCCTTCAAGTGGTTGTACACGTATAGGGTCGTTTCGAATTGGTTTGTCCAACGGAAATTCAATGTCATCATTTTCAGATGCTTAGTCATTATTTTGTAGACCCTTGTGAAGGATCGCACAAGCAGTAATGTTGGAAACGGTTGTAAGGCTATTTTCTAAACCTCTCTTTAAACACGGAAATCTTTTTTTTCAAATTCCAAAAGCTCTTTCAATTACACTTCTAGCGCGTTTATGTGCTCTGTTATATGGTTCTTCTGTTGCATTTTGTGGATTATTTACAGGTGTAAAAAGAAAACTTGTAGAAGTATATGCAGCATCACCTAGCAGAGAACCATAGATTTCTCGATCTAATAATTTCGTTTATATTCTAGATAAATATAGTTGAGTCATGTATACTTCTCGCATATCTCACTAAAATATCCAGAAATTTCATATCTGCTATAGCAAGTATTTATAAATATATCAAGTATTTATAAATTTTAGAAATGTTTATACTTATTTATAATTTCTATTTAACTTTTTCTAAGAAAGATTCAAATAGAATTAGAACTTTTATAATATTGATAAGTATGTATATATTTAAGTATATTAAGGAGTGCATACTTGCATATTAATGGAAAAATAAGTCTTTCTATTACGGAAGGTTTCTAGATATGATGATCGTCCGAGTACATTAACAATACGAATATGTGTTCCATTAATCGCACCAACAATTCCAGGGATACCGGAATATTGCGTACTGTTCCCAGTCGTTGAAATGCGATTTTATATGCAAGTACACCAGCTGTTGTTGAAATTTAAAAAGCTGTGAAATTTAATAAAGTATCTACTGCAAGGCCAACAATCTTGATACGCGTTTTACAATTTGGCTTACAATTGATTGTGACATGCTTAAAAGATTACCGCATACTATCTGCTAAAAAGATAACAGTAAAGATTATGCTTCAAATTGTTAGCATCTATATTATTATTATTATTATTCAGAAAGTAAAAATATTTTTTTATTTGAAAATTTCCTGTTGCATAAAAGCGTAAGCAAAACTTGTAATAATGGTATGAGTAGACCTCGTTGTGAATCTTTGTGTAGCGCTTCAACAACGAGAGATAGAATGAAATTTATTACGGTATCTTTATTAAATCGATATCTTTTTTGAATTCTATTCTACTTCATTCCACCATTCGAGGGAATTGTGTGCATCGCGCACATAACGCTTCGGTATTCCTATCTCTTAAGAAAATGTCTACAAATTCATAAAAATCTATAAATTCATAAAAATCTTTGTCAATTTCAAAATCATCATTCATTTTAGAAGATATTAAAGCAGTTTAACTAGCTGTGACAAGTAAAACAAGACGGGTTCTAACCCATGGGCTAGAGGGGAACGCGGGGAAATACTCGTAGGCGCGGGGGATACCTAACGCGGGGAAAGAGGGGGAAAGGCTCCTACACAATAGGGCTTCTTTTTTTTTGTTGTCAAAATTTCACCACGTTTTTCTTTAAAAATGCATCGGTAAAGGCTTGTATGTTAGAGAAAGATAGAGCGCGCGTAACGTGAAGATGAGTGAAGAAAAGATGGAAGAATCAATAGAGTACGAGTTTCTTTTGTACAGTTTTTTCAATATGGTTTTTCCTGGCGCGTCGAGGCAAAGGATGGGAAGTAAAAGACAATACACACGAAATAATGCGAACAAAAATGTTTTATTCACATCTTATTACACCGGTTTTCGTACTTATTAAAAATTAAAGCTAATAGTTCGCAAGCGATGAGCTGATGTGCATTGAAGATGTTGCTATCTCGTATAATGTTTTCAGATGCGATGTTGGAGAATCGCGTATACTTGGTATCTACCGTATCGACGAGTCGAGCTAATCGTTCGAACGTTACATCGATACACCCATTAAAGTCAAATATACGGCGTAGCGTTGTTTCGGTCATCGTAATGCGTACGGATGAAGAATCGAGACGTACGAGCGTAGCATCGTTCAGTATGCAAACACTGACGGTTAGCGGTCCAACGCTTATAAAATTATCCTTGTATTCGTTTCGAAGCAGCTTGTAAATATTTCCTCGCTGCTCGTAGAGGCTCTTCCACGTTTCGAGAGACAGCGATAGTTCGTGTCCGCGATGATCTCTAAGGACGACCTCCACGTAACTCGGTGGGCCAACGTTGATTCCAATTTCCAAAAATTTGTAGCCCGTATTCGTCAGATCGTAACGTGTGCTCAGTAAACGCACTGCACGATGCTCCGTACTGTGTACATACATAATGTTAAAAAACGTTTCTTTTGTGTATAGAATGTTGAAACTTACATGTTATATTCCTTCTTCACATCGTACGATGCACTGCTCTTTTTAGCGAAGTACATGGGTATCGCAAGACTGATTGCATCCGCGTAAATTGTGACGTAATACTTCTGGAATCGATGAAAGAAGACAAGTCCTCTTTCCAAGAATTTCGAACATGTTGCGACACGTTTTATCAAGTCTTTCTACGGTTTTTCTTTGTCACGAATTTATACATACGTTTATACATACGTTTATACACACGTACATACGTTTATACATACGTTTATACATACGTACATACGTACATACGTACATACATACGTACATACATACATACGTTTATACATATGTTTATACATACGTTTATACATACATACATTTATACGTACATACGTACGTTTATATATACGTTTATACATTACAAAAGAAAGGAAAAGAAATACATAATAAATACGTTATAAATGTATTTTTATTTAAAAAATTCTTTTTTGCAACCACCAGTTATATATTTTCAATACATTTTGTAACGCACAATTCTTAACATGTTGTCCACATCGTATAATATTAGTAACATCTAGATTAGATAAAGATTCCATGTCTTTGTAAACTGCATCCAAGGTCTCAATGTACATGCGTTCTCGCTCATCGTCCAGAAGCAAGTTCCGCAGCCACATTCGTTTCTCGCGTCCCTTGACATACACGACAGCATCATTCTTCAAATACAGCCATCGTAATTAGACGTTTTGCCTCGTTGTACGGGATCGTCCCGTCCTCCCATTGCAATCCATGGTGATAAGCAATCAATCAGGAGGCGCAAAACCTGGCGGATCTTGTCAAAAATTTCCATGGCACGGGATTCATAAAAATGTAATGCGTGAGAACGGTCCCCTGTTTCAGCACCGCCACTTCCTTCACGATAAATTTCTTGTTAACGATGAATCCTTGCAGATCCACGAACGTTGGCACGAGCATGTTGTCGAGAAGACTGCAATCGATTGCGGTTGATTGCGACGTAGATCTTATCGTGTTAGAGGTGCACTTAGGTGATTTTGCGCACAACGTTGGTCAATGGATTATACTGAACCACGCGATCATGTATGATGAGAGACAATAGGCTGTTGTATTTACATCCTCTTTACATTCAAAGTCTAATCGCACGTTCACCGTGCCACTCTTGATTGATTCGTTCTGTCGAGAGCCGAAATGGACCATTACGTAAAAAATTTGTAAAGGGGAGACTCGGCTCGAGATACTCGTATCTGTAGTAGCCCTTGCAGAAACGCCCGTACAATTCGTACAGAATCGCACATCTGTTTTTGTCAAAATCCAGATTCAAGTCATCATACGGATAACATTCCGAATTCAGGTAAAGTTTCGCATTGGTTAATTTGCAGTCGTCGAATCGACTTACATCCTCGGACATGACGTTTTTTTGACCTGTTTGCATAGCGAAAATAACGTAGCGCGGCTTCTCGAGCTGAGTAGCCGTCTTGATGGCCCACTAATGCTTGGATGTGCTCTGTAAGGAAATTCGTACAAATCCCACGAGCGAAAAGCCATGCTCAAATATCGTCCGCTCTCCAAAGCGCGCAGCATCGACAGCTTATTTATCTCTCTCAATAACACGTGCGGCATTCGCCACTGTACTTTGAATAATTCGAGCGTTGGCTCTATCTCCCATCAGACAATTGTTGTCGTTGCGCGCTCGTATTAAAATCAATTCGTGACGAGCGTTGATCACCACGTGTTTGTAATCTTCGCAAAATCCCAGCAGTACGTAGAGCGGTACACAGAAATTAAAATATCCGGCTGCAGTAGTCTGCGCATCCCAGCCGACATTCCGTAGAATCACGCTTCTGTTGGATGACACTGTAGTTTTTGAGCGTGCTAGTTATACCCAGATTTCTATTACGATCAATCTCCACACCATTGAGTTCATATCGAATCTCATCGAGTATGAACGCGACGTAATTATTTTCCAATGTCACGTGAGCACCCTGGATCACTTTATTCTTCGTCAGTTTTCCCTCGACGTATAGAAAGCTTTCGTACGGCAGTGTGCACAGATTCTGTTGCTGTATGGGTATTCTTATTTCGTCGTTGTACCCGAACGTTGTGTTGGTGAACAGGCTGTACGTGTGAGTCTTAATCTTGACGATGCGATCGTCAAAGATCGGCTCGTCTTTAATGTTTAAGATATCAGTCATCTTAAAAGTTGCGCATTACGAATCCCAAAGATTGTAAAAATTTAATCGACGCACTGAGCTTCTTCTTGCTGACGCAGTTGGATGAGTGAGCGTTATCGAGCGATGATGTTACCAGCCTTGTAAAGAATGTGTTATCTTTCTGCGTGCGCTCCGCTCCATTCAATACGAACATCTCACGTTCGCTGTCGCTGTCGCACGTGCAATCTGACGGTTATCTCTTCTTCTTCCGGCTCGGTCGCATCGTCCGATTCACGATACTGCTTTCGTTTCGGTGCACCCCGCTCGTCGATAAAGCGTTACGCATGAAGACACCTCTAAAGTACGGTACGCGCATACGTCTCGCGAGCACGTCCAATTGCATGTTGGTAGTTGCATCCGAGGGCATTCTTATCGTCTCTTTGACGTTTTTTTTTCTTCGCTGCTACACCCTGTCCGCGTTTATAGGGGCTGAGATACAGTCCGCGTCCATATTTGTACGGAGCGAGATACAGACCACGGCCCTTTTCCATCGCGCGGTCGTGACGTTGCAGCTCTTCGAGCTGACGTCGCATGGCTTTGCTATCGTTTACCGCTTTCGCCACGGTGGCCGCTCCACCAATCAAGGACCCGAGCGCGCCCAACATTGGCAGAAAAGGTAACGCACCACCTCGTTTTGCCGTTGGAAGTATCCGCTTTTTCGTTGTCTTTTTCCTTGTTGTCTTCTTCTTTGATTTTATGCCCATGCCGATCTTGGTCTTGGCTTTCATCGCTGCCCAAATGGCAGCAGCGGCGGCTCTCTCGCTCAGAGCCGAATATCCCGCGGTGACACGTTTCCGCGCCTCCTCGGCGAGTACTTTGTCTGCCGCGTGTCTATCGGTGAAATCGTTGCTCCGAGAATACGCGATGTCGTGTTCTTGGCACGCCGCGTCCAGCGGATTTATGCCCAAGTCACCTCTGGCTAATCGCTTCAGACATTGAATGACAACGCGATCGATTACGAGCATTGAGATGATCCCAACGAGCTGGTGGATCGTCTATAATTGCTCGACGCTTCGCACCGAGCAGGCAACAACGCTCACGACAACGAGATACTGTCGATCATCGAGGAACTTCGCGAAACTCGTCTTATTATAAATTAAATCGCGTATCCATGAAATGATTCAGTCGAGTAACATCAGCGAGAAAAAATAGATTATTCTCTCGTACTCAGTGTATTACGCGTCGAATTATGAAAAAGAAATATGAGAAAAAGAGAGAGAAAATTAGCTCCGAGAGACGTCGACTCGTCGAGGAATTGCACGCGAGGAATTCTCCTGCGAGAAGAAATTTTCCGCGAAGGCGGAAGGGGGAAGTCATAGTTCGGGGATACGACGATCTGTGGCAGGCTGATGTCGTTGAGATGGGCTGATGCGCCCGTACTCGGGTTTCAACAGAGGCCACCACTACATACTCACCATCATCGATGTGTTGAGCAAATACGCGTGGACCATACCACTCAAGAGCAAGGGTGGAAGCGAGACGGCTAACGCTATCGCTGAGATCGTTCGAGAGAGTAGATGTCCGAAAAATTTACAAACGGATATGGGGCAAGAGTTTTACAACGCCGACGTGCAGAAAATCTTGAAAAAGCACGATTTAATCACTATTCCACGCATTCGACGTTGAAAGCGTCAGTGGTCAAGCGGTTCAATCGCACGCTCAAGAACGACATGTGGAAGATGTTTACGCTCAACGGCAATTACAAGTGGGTCGACGAGCTACCGCGTCTCCTGTCAGATTACAACGCGCGCAAGCATCGCACCATCGGTATGCGACCCGCTGAAGTAACTCCCGCGATCGCCGAAAGACTCTTGGACACAGCGTACAGCGCGATAAAGATCGCGGATCCTGCAAAATTCGAAATAGGCGATTCGGTACGCGTGAGCAAGTACAAGACGATTTTTGAGAAGGGTTACATGTCAAATTGGACTACCGAGGTGTTTACGATCGTTAAGGTGCAGCGTATCAATCCTGTAACCTATTTACTCGAGGATTATCGCGGAAAATCCATCGCTGGAGCGTTCTACGAGTACGAGTTGCATCGCGCTACTCATCTGGACGTGTCTTTCGTGGAGAAAATACTGCGCAGGAAGGGAGACAAAGTGTACGTCAAGTGGCTGGGATTCGATGGATCGCACAATTCATGGATACACAAAAACAATGTTATTTGATAAAATTTTGATTCATATATTTTATTTCTACATATAAAAAATATATCAATATGAGTATATAAACGTATATTTTTTATTACTTCCCATTCATCTTCGTTTTGCAGTATACAGATATAAAACACGTATATAAATGTATGATACATGAAATGAAAATAATAGTAATACATGAAATGAAAATAATAGTAATATATGAAATGAAAATAATAATAATACATAAATGGTACTACATAAAACGTAATAGTAATACTTATATAAAAAGTAAAAAAAAAATGCATTACGTGTAAATTATAATGATAATAGTAACATGTACATTGTATGAAAATATTTAAAAATGTAGAAAAAACATACACCAATTATGATAATACATAAAGCATATAATAATACATATATATACTGTATGAAAAAATATATATATATATATAAAAACAATAATAATATAAATGTTGATACACACACGCACACGCACACACACACGCACACACACACACACACACACACACACACACACACACACACACACACATACACACACACACACACACGCACACGCACGCACGCACACATTACAAAGGTATCCGCCAATGCCCCCACGGTAACGTCTCCGTCGAGTCCGGTACGACGTATCGTTTGTCATCGTATGGACTCAGAGCGATTTTCGATTCGAATATCGTGTACACATCGTGCAGTTTGGATCGTATACACGATTGACGACGAGTCATTTCGATCTCTTCGTTCAAACACCGCGTGTAATCGTCGAACGTTATCGTTTGCGCTACGACGTTACTCTTTACACTTTTCGCTTTTTTAGTTTCTCTCTTGCCGTCCATCCTCACCGCGTACATCTTCGCTCTGAGACCAACGAATTCGGTCATTATCACATCGTTATTTTCGTCCTTCATCAGATCAGGTACTTTTTTGTTCGCGAGGTATACCGTACGCATTGTCCATCGGATAATTGCTCGTGTCGAATCTAGCGATATCGCATTTCATAGTCTCGTAAACGTCCTCGCACTCGATGCTGTATACAAGACTGTCCGTGTCGGTGTACATAATTTTACATTTTTCGCGAAACAGTGGTAACATATACTCGTGATGAAATTCGTACAAGCAGACTTTCGATATGTCGAGTATACACATACCCACATAAATTGGCTTGTTGAACTTCACCTTGAGTTTGCGCAGTTCGATGGCGATCAAATTTTCCGCAAAGATGCTACGGCTGTGGAAATTCGGTTTCGCGATCATTGCCTCCGCACCGTACCGTCCGTCCCATTTTGTTAATAATTTTACGTCAACGTGATTGCGCACATTCTCCATAGTTTTACCGAATACCGCGTTGTTCATTAATTTATATAAATTTTTCTCGAAATCATTTTTAGCGCGAGTTCTGAAATTTGTATTGAATTCAATATAATCGCGAAGCCATGGAGATTGCGCGAATTGTAGTACTCGATGAATCTTTGTTACGCGAAGACCGTGACGAGTACATTGCTGCAGGTTGCGGTAGTGGATGACGTAACGCTGTTTATCGTACAGCGTCGCTAAAAGTTTAGCCTCGCGCTTGCCGGGCTTATCGGACAGAACGGCAGGTCAGTGTGCAGATCGTGTAGATGTTGTGGATACTCGAGATCGACTTCGAGAATGTAACCGATGGATGAATCCAGAGCGATCGCGCTCACGTCAAAATTCGCAGCGTCTTCGGCCCATCGAAATTCGGCGTATGGCAATGGTTGACACATCGCCCATCCGTATAAATTGTTAACATCGTAGTACATCAAGTACGACGACGGTTTCGATGAGTCGTACGAACGCATGTACTTGTTATTAGCGTATCTACCGGAACATTGACTGAGACCACCGCGTATACCGCGCTCGATGAATATGATCATGTCGATGTCGGTGAGTAACTCGAATCTTATACATGTATGTTTTAGCATCGCGTCCCACGTGAAACCAGGTAATGTATAGTAATGCGCGGGATCGAGACCGTAACTCGCGACACAACTTTTGCGGAAATTTTCGAAAATGTCGACCAATAACAAGACATCGGTTTTCAAATACAGATCACTGTACTCGCCGAGCGTTTGAATGGAGAATCGCTTCCAGACGTTCGCGGCGTGAGCGTAATCGCTCTCGGATACTATATCGCCTGTCAACGAACTGAAAAATAATTTACGCGGTGGTAAGCGCGTGTCCTGCAATTTTTCGACGCGATCAATGTACTCGTACGGAAAGACACCTTTCCGTGTGAGTAATTCAAATTCTTCATCTGATAATGTTGGAAATTCGGAACGTACAATTTTTAATTTGTCTTTACTTAAAAACGACGTCAATTTATCGAGGCTTGTGTTTAGAAATTTTAAAGAATCGATGAATCGTAATTTTATGCAATTTTTCTGAAAATTCTTTTCATTTGTGTCTTTGATGCTATCAACATTTAGTGAATGAATTTTTCTTTAGTTATCAGTAGTACCGGTTCGAACGTGGCAGCAATTTCTTTAATTATAAAATGCGCGTCGTAGCCTGATAAATTGTGAAAAACGATCGGAATATATAATAAAATGAATTTTTATATTAGGTGTTGGAATTAATTCGTAGCGTTTTACAAGTGATGGGAAGTACTTTCATTAATGTATTTTTTAATGTTCATGTGAAATAAATAACATTCTTTCATTAAAAAACGCTACGAATTAATTCCAACACCTAATAATTTAAATTACAATTCGCATGCGCTGGACCACGGAATCTACCGGTGAGATGACAATGATCGCGGACCCGCGTATCGTCCGGCGCAAACGGTTTCTCTCAAATATAGCAATGCGTCGCGCTACGGCACGCCTTCAATTGTTCTTTCGACAACGTTTCCATGGATACGTTGGCGGATACTATATTTTTAACTCGATGTTCCAAATCGTTGAGTTGTCGCCCGAACCACGTTATGCAATCTTCATCGCGACGGAACCGATACAACGATAACGCGTCGTTGTACGAACATCGCACGTAGTATCTTATACTAAATACCTCGTGCCATTGATTCGTGTACGACGACGACGACGATGCATTTTCCCTTTCAAGTTTCATCTTCCGTAGAACGCCCTCCAAGTCAGCGTAGACGATGAATGGGGCGCTCTGCTTATTGCAGTGATTCTCAAATTCGAGCCACTTGTCGTCCACGCTCGGCAGTCGGATAGCGGAGTCGTTCCTCTTCTCGCAATCCATTACGTGCCATTTTTCGTTGGTACTGAAGTAGTGCAAGCATCTGAAAAAAAGAAAAAAATTATAACTATTACCATTATTTTATTAGTAAGGCGGAAAATTATAATAATTTTTCATGTATACTTACCAATCGCAGAAAAATTTCTTGTTCTTTTTCACACTAAGCTGCGAGCTAACGAGACGGGATAGGTTTTTTATCCACGCAAAATGTCCAACACCGTCGTTGCGTGGATCTTGCACGTACCGCACGTTGACGTGTTTCTCCTTCTTTTCATTGGTGAGTCGCAGAGGAAGAACCTGTTTATTCTCAATGCCGTACACGTTGATCGACCCCGCGTTCAACCATTCGAATTTAGAAATGTCTTTTAAAGTCACTGGAAAAATTAATTAAATTACTCTCAAGACAACGATAGAGATGTTTTGATAGATTTACGATTTAAACTTCGATTCAAATCACGATCAAAACATGAATTACTTCTATGAATGAAGAAATATTGAAATAAGATTCAAGAATCGTGTATAAATAGCTTGAATCATGAATCCGGCAAGAGTTTGTTAAATTACGTTCAAGTGAATTAGATTTAAGAAGCATTTTGAAAAGCGTGGGAGTAAGGTTTAAGAAGCGTTTTTGATATGAAAGATTGACTTGAATCTAGTTCGAATCAGATTCTTAAGTTGAATCACGACTATGAATACGGACCTTAGAGAGGTAGGAAGAAACAAAAATTAAAGCTGGAAACAGTGGAAACTATCGAAGTACATTAGGCAATATCTGTGAGCTTGCAACAATAAGAAAAAGTTAAAAGTTCTTGAAAAATAAAAATACATTTTGACTAGTGACTTCGATCAGTTAAAACTAATTTTGACTGGTTAAAACTAGTTTTAACTGGCTCCAGGTCAAAACAAAAAAAAAAGTCTTTTTGCCAACCCTGCAGTACACAGTTGAAAAGAAAATTTTTAATTAAAAAATTTAACATATTTTAAGTGTCGAATTAAGTCCACTCATAATTTAAATCAAATTTAACACAAGTTCATTAATCAAATGCTCGCTCGTGAATAAATTCAACAAATGTAGTTTTAATACTTAATCTTGTGTATTTTATCAGCTGTGTCATTTTGACTAATAAATAAATGTAACTAAAATTAGTCCCTTTATTTATTAGTTTATTATGTATATTAATGAATCTAAATATATAAATTATTTTCAATAGTGTAACGATAATATCACAAATAAAATAAAATTGAATGGATGGACGTATAATAAAAACAAGCAAAGAAAAAGCTATTGAAATCAATGAAAAAAATTGCAAATTTTTTCTATGCAACATTTCCTTTCCAATTGTGAAATATTTTGCATTTTGAGAAATGCTGAATGTTTGAGATCGGTAATTCGAAAAAAAAAGTAAGAACTCTTTCGATCGACCGACAGTAATTGTTATTGAACGCACGCATAAGGTGAGCTCGTGATTTCATCTCGAGCCTGACCTTAATCCTCGTCAAAGTCAGGGATTCGTCGTCCTTTGGTCTTTTTTAAAACAATTCGGTACACGCAAACAGGCACCGGCAACGGACAATCGAAAGTTCTAGAACAATTCAATTCGCGCACGCGATCGCCGCGCTCCGACGAATACGTCACGCGCTGTCATCAATCCCACGTACGGATTTTCTGTCGCGCATGACTGTTACGTTGAACGTCGTTAGAAAAGAATCCAAAGCGCCAATCAATTTTGTACAACTAATGCCACGTAATAATTACGATTGTGGCAAAATTTTATTGGATTTTTCCCAAGAAGAAAGCCCAGGCCGAAAGCAATAAATGCTTCGATCTCGCCGTTCCTCCTTCTTAGAGTTCTTAGAGTCATAGTCTCGCTACTATATCGTTTCGTAAAACCGCCGTGCTAACCGCTTAGTGAAAACCGCTATAAGACAGATCTTTTCGAGAAGTGCCGAGAAAATCGCCGAGATTTTCCATCACCGCGATTCCAAATACAATTTGGAAAAGATGACCGCATTTAATATTCTGTTAATCTAATATTTAATTAATTAATTATATTTTCTGAATTTGTAACTGTGCATATTAAAGAAAATTCTTTTGTTAAATTACAAAGAAACGGAGTTTTCTTTACTGTCGTGTATCATATCAACCGTGTGCCGTTCTCTCACTCGAATCTTTCCGCGCGTGCATTCCCGCACACTTAATGAATTACGTCCCGATTATAAATCACCTAATCGTAAAAATTTAGGAGGACCACTGCTGGATAAAATTAGTGAACAAATCGATTTAAAAATGACTGCAGATTTATTAGATGAATTCCAACAGACCAATTACTAGTCTGCAATACGGATGGTCTAATATAAAAAATAATTCGATTATTGCAACTAGTACTCTACTCATACTGGTAGAAATTCCTAATTATTATTTACAATGAACTGGGGCTGGCAAAAAACAGTGCAATATTGTGCGGAGATTTTACTGGAGGCCATCGAATTGTACAAAACTAAATATAAAAAAGATGTATTTGCCGTAGTTATTTACTGACAACAAGAATAAAATGTTGTTACTTAGAAAAAATATACAAGAAAAGCACCCCAAAATTTTAACATATAGATGCATTTGGCATTATTTACAATAAATTTAATAGAAAGTTTAGTAACTAACAACTTCTAAGACTGTAATAAAACATTTAATTGAGATTCAAACATATTGGCGCAATCACCACCAACCATATGGATAGTTATGTCAGAAAAATGGAAAAATGTTCCAGATTCTGAATGATACTAGGTGAAATTAGTATGTGTACAAACATAATAAAAATTATATTATATATATATCGAAAAATTATAAAAGAATATCCGGATGAGATAAACGATAATATTAAAC
Organism: Acromyrmex echinatior; assembly: GCF_000204515.1. Next base: position 1,053,690 of record NW_011627008.1, on the reverse strand, counting down.
AAAAAATTGACGATATAAACATTTGCAAAAACTCTCTGAATATGGACGAGCAACTAAAGCTGTAGATGCAGCACTTGATCTATTGCAAGGAGATAATGTTACCCTGGCTGATGCCGTCGATGCATGAAGAAAATTATTAAACAATATGAATTTATATATATCCACAAAGAATATCAATACAAGGTTTAGACAAGTAATGCAACCATTTCACTTTTTAGTATATGACGGATCTGAAATATTTAGGTAAATATACTCAGTAAATAAATTATTATTACTAATAGCAATAACAAATAACTAAACTCCAAATCTGAGACATTACTAAATTAAGAATATTTTTTAACTTTTAATGCAATATATACTTAAGAGAATGCTGGAGCGAAAGCTGAACTTAATCAAGGTCGATATTACAGGTTTTTATTTCTAATAGGTATAAGATGCTTACGCTTTCTGAGTTAATACTTGTATGATTATGCAGGAAATTCAATCGATTAATTATCGATATTTTTTTTCCGTTTCCTACATTACTATCTTAGCAAGGACGAAAACATGTATTAGGCTCGGTTCCACAAATGTAAGATTTATTTTATTTTGGAAAATTGTCCAATTTTAGAATTGCGAAAAAAAACCAGAATTGAAGTTAATCTTATATAATATTATGGAATCGGGCCTTAGAAATACAGTTGTATTATGTACACATGCAATGTACACGTTTCAATATATACCACCAGTAAAAATCTATAATATATATAAGGTACAGATTTTTAACTAATAGTTATATCGATACGAAGTCATAGTAGCACTTTTCCTTTACGTCAATGTCATTTTAGGTTAATATATTATCACTAATATATTATAATAATATATTATCAATAAATGAATACAACATTGCACATACGTAATGTAATTCTTTTTTTTCTCTGTCCAATAAAAAGAGATAGACACTTATAGTATTAGGTTGTTGCATATGAAATGTCGGATTTTCTTTACATATGAACGTTTGTCTCCCTGTTTTCGTTATGCTTTTGTTTTTGGCATAACCTCGTTTATAGTCGTATTGTCCATTGCCAGAGTCACATTTCAACAAAGAAAATTTTCTCAAAAGTATTCCATTTTGTTATTTGTTTTGAATTTCATAAGGATATGAATTCAACCGATATTCATATAATTTTTTTATATGAATATAAACTTGGTAATAATGCTGCAAAAGCTGCACGCAATATAAACCAGGCATTTGGGGAGAATACTGTTAACGATCGAAAAGTGCAGCGTTGGTTTGAAAAATTTCGGTCTGGTGATTTTTCCCTATAAAATGAACCGCGTGGAAGATCCAAAACGCCTGTGAAAAATGATGCTCTGAAAGCATTGGTGGAAACGAATCCAACTGTATCTACAAGGGAACTTGCTACCAGAATGAAAGTTGACCATACAATGATATTGCGACACCTTTCTGAAATTGGTAAGATGAAAAAAATGGATGAATGGATACCGCACGAACTAACCGAGCGAAATAAGCTGGATCGATTGAACGTATGCTCATCATTACTAACTCGATTTCATCGAGAGCCATTTTTCGATCAGATTATTATTTGTGATGAAAAATGGGTTCTTTACGACAATAGGAAAAGGTGTGCTCGGTGGCTTGATAGGAATGAGGCTTGTGTTCATATTCCAAGGCCATCACTTCATCCACGGAAAATTTTAATAACAGTTTGGTGGGATGTGATTGGAGTAATTCATTACTCATTCCTTCGAACTGGGGAGACAATTACAGCCGAAAAGTACTGCCAGTACATTGAAATGCACGAAAAATTGAAAATTATACGCCCATCATTTGTTAATCGGCATGGCCCAATACTTTTCCACGACAACGCTCAGTCGCATACGTCGTACAAAACAATTGCGAAATTAAATGAATTAAAATATGAAATTTTGCAGCACCCAGCTTATTCAACGGATCTTTTGCCAACCGACTTTCATTTTTTTAAACATTTAAAACAGTTTTTACGGGTTAAACAGTATGAAAAGACAGAAAATGAAGACTGAAAAATTCCATATCAGAGTTTATTGATTCTAAAGATCATTTCTTTAAGACAGGCATCTATGCATTAAAATCTCTCTTGGGAAAAGTGTATTGAAACAAATGGAGCATATTGATTAAATAAATAGCTTTTGAAAAAAGATATGCAGTTTTATATATTCACTTAAAAATCCGGCATTTCATACGCACCAACCTAATATTTACATTACTAACGTGTCGACTTATATGTCCAATATAGAAAATTGTATGTATATTATACTACGTGAACACACATTCACATACATGCATGCATTATATAAGTAGATAAAAGTTACTCATGTTAAAATAATCATGCAGATATTATCTATTTATATGCAATATTAGAATTTTGCGTATTATACATACATTGTACATAAAATAATGTGTGTATTCACATCGCACAAATATAACATTTATAATTCTAACATTTGTAACATATATAAAAAAACATTATTAGTGAATATAAATTATAATTATATTTTATATGTATTGTAATGTATATATACACAATAATGTACCCAAAATATAATTTTAATATTGCATATATCATTAATTCACTGACATGTCTATATGCAATAATAGAATATTTTATGTCATTGTAGGTGTACATACATTATGATACACATAAAATGTAATTGTAATTTATATTCATGAATGTAACATATAACATGTATTAGCTATACATAGATATATTACATATATAATATACGTAGCTACTTCATTTTTTGCTACGTTTAATGAAAAGATGTAGAAGTTATTCATGTTAAAATATACAGATATTAGTGGTGTGTGTACTTAAATATAATACACATATAGGCAATATTATACAATATTCTAGTACATATGTATACTATAATGTGTGAATAAACACTCGTTACAGATAGAAGTTATTAATGCTAAGCTATTTATGTATTCCCTATGTTTAAATATGCAATATTAAAATTGTATGTATACATATATAATATTATGTGTATACATAAAATGTACACATATGTACACATAAAATTTAATGCTTTGTATAAATAAACACAGGAAATATCTACATGAATACCTCAGTATAAATTACTTCTAACTCTAATTTGTGTAGATATCCACACATCATAATACACACACACATGCAATAGCCTATTATTGTAATATTAATTTATTATTGAAAAAAACAATTATCATATAGGGGATTTTAAATCTATAAAATATACATATAACTAACATAAATCAAGGCTAATGAGGCAATATAGATATATAATAGAAAAACTCATATTCAAAAAAATTGTGTTACTCACAAATTGCCAAAAATGAAGCGATGTAAAATTTTAGTAGATAGATTTGTATAAATGTAATTTTGTGATCAATTATGTATCAAAGCTTCTTGGCATGCTCTCTATCTACTAATAAAATTTTACATTATTTCATCTCTGGCACTTTGCGAGTGACAATTTTTTTGCATTTGTGAGCTTTTCGTGAGCTTTTAATATATCTATATTGCTGAAGAGGACTTCAAAGTGAATTGAAATGTACAAAGTGAAGAAAATATCATTTATCAAAAGATTCGTAATTTGATTATTTTTTGTAAGATGTTATGTCTAATCATCTCATTAGCTTTGATTTATGTTAGTTGTATGTATATTCTGGTATTGAAAATATAAAAGCATAGATCACTAATATCCATATATTTGACCATAAAAAACATATCTCTTTTTATCAAATGTAGAAAAAAGAGGACATCAGTACTTTTTGTTATACGTAAAAAAGAGATAAAGTAACTACACACGTATGTGAATTTAAATTAAAAATATATTTTATGTTTTGTAATGTATGTACATCATAATGCACGTAAAATATAATTTTAATATTCACTACTTGTGTCTATCATATGAAAAGCTAAGTATGAGTAACTTCTGTCTCTTCTTATTATGGACCTTCTATAATAAGCTATTAGTCATAAATCAGAAGTCAGAAGCTAAAAATTGACCAATCACAATCGTCAATTTTTAGCGTGACTTTCTAATTTATGACTGATTTATAGTTTATTAATATAAAGGGCCATTAAACATAATTAAAAGAGATGGAATAGCTACATATATATGTGCAATGTATTTATGTACTGACAATGCATGTTACATCCTAAGTTAAAATGGTATTATGAACAAAAGAAAAAGTGCTATTACATTACAGGTGTATACATGTATTTCAAATGCATTCGAAAATGTATCTATGTTACAGTCAAAATGTTCATTTAATAAAAATATACTTATTGTAACTTATTGTTAGTCAACGTGTACATTGACTTATAAATGTATATATTTACTAAAACACTTTGAATATGATATACTTATACACATTTCATAAACGTACAGCATCGTATGAAAATTATGCATATGACTATTGACTGTGTAATATATATAATATTATATATGTGTGTGTATATATATATATATATATATATGTATATATATATATAATATATATATAGAGCACACATATATGTATAATATATAGGTATATTATATAGCGTGTCCAAAAAGACCCTGGATTTATGAGCTGAACATAAAGGTGATTATAACTAATCGTGAAGGAATGTGAATTGTACTATCGACATACATAGTACGCCAAAATGTAATGCGTTGACCTATGACTATGATGCACGTTCTATGACTCAATTACGGTCATCCTTGTGCTATAAGACCCTTACATAACGTTTTTGGAAGAAACGCTTCAGACAAAAGTTGTAAAGTTTCAAAGAAGCTATTTACTGATATTCAGTTTGATCTTGGCGTCTGCAGGGTTTCATCTATTGTTTTTTTTCATGAAACATATGCTATTTTTATTGTAAACTCTAATGCACAGTTATTATTGATATGTTGATTTATACGAGGATATAAGTTCGAAAAGTTCTCGATCTAATAGAAATGATCCCACAAATATCAAACTGCTATAATTTTAGAAAAGTTTGATTCTTTACAGAATTGCTGTTAAAATTTCAGACAGATGTATTCATTAATTTTTTTGTTTCGGTTGTATCAAGCAATCAGCTTTTAATTCCATCATGATACTGCATCTATTCATATTTCTTCAATTGCAGACGCAAAATTCTACAAATTGGTTCCGCAATCGTATTTCACCAGATTTGATGATCGAAATGCCTCTAGCAGTAAATTAAAAATAGTCAGCCCACGATGAACGTTCGGACATTTATCTAACTAGCACGATTTACGGCTATGACATATTTTTATAGCTCGCCAGCCCATGATTAACGTCTCTGGCAGTAAATTAAAAATAGTTGGCCTACGAAGAACGCCTCTGATATTTATCTATAACTAGCTAAAGCTCGATTTTACGGCTGTAGCATTTTGTTATAGCTCGCCAGCTCATGAACGCCTCTGACGGTAAATTAAAAATAATCAGCCCACGATGAACGCCTCTGACATCATAATTAGACAAAGCACAATTTATTGTTATAATATTTAACCATATCACTTGTATGATAAATAAAAGTGATATTTTCACGAATGACGTAAAGATATTAACCTTTCCCATTCTGGCTTTATAGGGTGCTTTCCAACAAGAAACACATATCACAATAACCTTTTAACCAATTTTGGCTTTATAAAGTGTCTTCCAACAAGAGACAGTGTGATACAGTATGACATGGTGCATCATTATAGTCTTGTTGTTTGCCAATACAAGGATGAGATAATCACTGTGTTGTACTGAGTGAGTCGCTTGTTAAAAAGCACTCATAACCTTCTCTTACCAAAGGCAGATAATTTTCTGCTATATTTTTTCTATTTTGTAGACACAAAACATTATATAAATTCGTGCGTGCGTGCGTGCGTGCGTGCGTGCGTGCGTGCGTGCGTGCGTGCGTGCGTGTGGAACACTACTACACTACACTGAATTGATAGTACTGTTGCGCGATATTGTGAACGCGGGTCATACTGATTACAACTGATTGACTCCTATAACGCCGTTGTTTTATATGTACAGCAGAACGGTATATATATGCATATACATATACACATATACATACACAAAATTTTCACGTTTTAGGAAAAAAGATACATAATCGATATCATGATCATATTATCTTTTTCTTAGTGACTAATTAAGAAAAGGCGTTCACTGTATCTGGATGCACGTTATTGTAAAAATTCTCTGTTATCTTGAAGTTCTATTATTGATACGTCATTTCAGTGCATTCTCCAGATTTATTCCACTAAAAAAATACAAACAGATGACCAGGTATATGATGCGGTAAAGTAAAATTCTATATTACATTCTGTGGCACAAAAGCGTGATTAGTTCTTTGAAAAAAACCGATGTATCATAAAAATAATAAAGTAATATTTCAAAAGTTATATTCAGAAAAATGCATTTACTTATTAATATGATGTTCAATCATCATTATTAAGAAAATAACAATTATATAGGAAGGAAAATATTTTCATAATAATTTGCTGGAAGATATGGTAGCAGCATATTTCTTATACTGCAACGCTCTTCAGATGCACGTCCGCGCGCGATCCAGCGGTTCGGCCTTGTAATAGAGAGGGCCGACATAGTCCACTGCACATTGATCAAATATTTTTAAAAAAGGTTTAACCCGCGGTTCCGGCAAATTTCCCATCATAGCGGAAGCGAGTTTTAGCGAACTCTTGAAACAGACGATGCATTTCCTGAGAATTTGTCGAATGACGTTACGCGCTGAAATGAGCTAGTAGCGCTAGTAGCGCACTGCGGCTAGAGTAGCTTGCGGTCCGGCAATGAAAGTGTCATTCATGCTCGTGTACCACAATTAGGCGGGAAAAATAAATGATTTCCAGGCAACAGCATGGGATGCTTGGAGACATAAAGCAAGAAGGATTCTCTTAAACGACCTCCGACACGTAAGATGTCAGAGTCGTCAAAAAATGGATTTAATTTTAAAATAGGATTGTTTGTGGGAACAGTCTTGTGATTGCTAAATGATCTTATTTCACTTGAAAAATGCTTCGTTTGTATCTTGATTAGATTTATTATCTTGACGATAAATTGTCTGTTATTGCTCATTAAAAAATATAGGTGGAATGTTCCTTATTCTGCAAAGATGAGATCTCTTGAGGTTGGTCGGATAAATCCTTTGAACCTTTGAATCTTTTTATAAAACGAATCATGTACGCTCGAATGAGCTTCTTAAAGTTTGAATATCGATAGAATATGTCAAGTTCTTGTGCACTAGCGCTCACTGCGGTGATAGTCTTAGGTTTTCGTTCAGAGACGTTGGTTATATCTGCAGGAAGAGCTCCTTGAGGTCAGCTCTCTCTGTCTCGCCTCAGCCAGGAAGGCCCCGACCATCAGATTTCTAATTGAGCTAGGGAACCCGGCATGATGTCCCGGGACAATGGGTCCGCAGAATTGTCATCACTCAGAACGTGATTCCACTGATGAATCGATGTTAATTCTTGTATCTCACCAATGCGGTGCTACAAAGGTCGACCATGATCGACTGCACGATTGCAACCACGATAGTACAATTGTAGAATCTGTCCATAAATAAATGGATGCTATTGGACACGTAAGACATTTGGAGATCTTGTTGATAAGCCGAGCTAGTACAATACCAATGCACCACATAACTTGAGGCGCGGAAGTGACAAACTCTTTAATGGTGCCACTCCAGATTTGGAGCAAAGTAGGTGTGTGCAATAAGCACCGATGATTGAAGTAAAGCGTAAATAGATGCTCCGTATGCAATTTCGCTAGCGTCTGAGAACCCATGTAGTTCCAAACGGGTATGTTGTTCTGTAGTTGTGACAAGATGGGAGAGGAATGTGTATGCTATTTAGTTCCTGCAACTCCGTTTCGAAACGCTTCCATTTAATATGTAATTCTAAGGGAATCGATCTCAATCAAGCTTGAATCGCCAGAGAGATCCTGCATAATGGATTTGGCGAGTAATGTAACTGGACCCAACAGTCCCAGTGGATCAAAAACGAGAGATATGCACGATAAAATACTTCGTTTAGTAGGTGCTTCAAGAGGAGGCAGATGATTGATGGACGAATATTTGAATACGTCTGTTCGGCAGTTCCATGCAATGCCTAACGTTCTTTTCTCGGAGTTCTTGTCTGAGGATAAGATAAATTCTCTTGGCTCGCCGGAGGAGTTCTGATCCTGGAGGTTAAGAGCATTGGATGACCATTTTCTAAGCTCGAATTTCCCGTCCTGCAGCAATGCTTTCTTGATGGACAGAGCTTCATCTACAATCGGTCCCCGTGACGAGATTATCCACGTAAAAATCTCACAATGCTATTTGAGACGCCCTTGGATAGCAATCTGCATTGTCCTCCGCTAATTTTCTTAGGGCTCTGATAGCTAAGAATGATGCTGATGAAGTACCATAAATGACAGTGAGTAATTCGAAGGTCTTGATGAGCTCATCTGGCGACTCTCGCCAGAAAACAGTTGCAATGGCATTTGAGTTGAATCGACCAGAATTTGCCTTAGAATATACATCTTTGTTATATCGGTGGTGAGAGCGATTTTGAATGTTCGGAATTTGGTCAAAATGGAGAAAAAATCCTCTTGTAGCGTCCGACAATGCATCGTTTAAAGATAGTCCGGTGGTTTTGCTGTCAAATACTACCCGAAACTTCGTAGTGGAGCTCGTTTCATTTCATACAGCATGGTGTGGGAGATAGAAAATTGAAGAGCTAGAGCTTGGTGTCGTGTTACTGGTTACCTCCTTCATGTGGTTCAAATATATGTTTGCATGGGTATGAAATGCTCTGGCAACTGCTATGTTATTTTTGGAAGCACTACGCAGTCCATTTTTTCGCAGAAATTATTAAAACGCGATTTGACGCAAAGATTAACTACTTTATTAGCGTGGATTACTTCATCCATGATTCCCGCCACTGATACATCAAGATGTCGCTCTTGGAGCTTCAATCGATTGGCTAATTCTTTCGTTATGAAGTTTATTTGAGATCCGCTGTCAAGTAATGCTCGACATGAATGAATTTGATTATTGAAATCGTATACGTTGATAATTGTGATAGATAATAGAATATTTAACGAACGATGACCTGATGTACACTGCGTGGCGACGGGGAGTGGAGGATTGGTAGCTTGATTTGTTGATTGCGTGTTTGATCGGAATTGATTGAAATTATTTGGAGTACTTATGTGTAACAATGTATTATGTTTTTTGCTGCATTTCCGGCAATTACTTGAATTACATGCTTTCACTTGATGTATGTTCGATCTCAAACAGTTGAGACATAAATGTGCTTTTTCGCGACCTTAATTCTATCTTCAACCGATAAATTGAGGAATTCTTTACAATAATATATTGAATGATTTTCTTTGCAAATAATACAGGAAAGATTGGATGTAGTAACATTTGCGACGGACGTGGATTTTGAATTGCCACTATGCTTTGATGTGATACTTGTTACGCCATTGTAAGATCTACCATGTACTGATTCCAAATGCCTAGCATTTGGAGAGTCAAGAATTCTATTAAGCTTTTTAAATCTGGCTCTTTTCCCTTGATACTTAATTAAGTTATTTTGTCGTTGGATAGCGAAAAAGCAAAGTCTAAAGTTAAAATTAGTTTTATTATTAAAGTCATCTTCAGAAAAGTGAATTATGAAAACCTAAGTAAAGAAATTGAATCTGTGTCAAAAACAATTAATACATATTGTAAATTACGATTAAATTAAATGAGACTATAAACTTACAAATATAAAGATTTGATTCTGGATAAGCTATGAATATATAATCAAGTATTGAAGACTTCAATATCTAACGCAGACGGATAAATGAGACGACAATCCGTGCGAAATAGAATATAGTACAATACAATATGTTTTACTGTAGAAGTCAAGATTGAAATTTTATTTTGGAATTTTTATTTTTTGAAACCGATTTTTAATAGGCAAATATATGATTCATTCAAACATTCCGTATCTTTTTGTAAATTTATGTGTTTGTTCTTTAATGCGAAGCATTTCTTTTAATTAATCTTTTGTTGTACAGGGTCCGGCAAAATGATCTCCCACATTTTAATCTTTAATAAAAACACCATTGTAAATGCTATTTAGATTTTATTTTTATTAACTGATTTATGCTATGCCATTTGTTTTTATTGAGTTTTGAAAATTACAGAGTCCAAGTGACGACCATTTTTTTTGATACACATTCGAAGCTGATTTCTAAAAGTTTCCATCACTCTAGCAATAATTTGAGGCGATATTCCTGTAATTTCTTGGCGTATTGCTGCTTTCAATTCGTCAATGGTTCGGGGGTGGTATTGAAAAACTTTCGCTTTTCAGGTGTCCGAACACCTCTGGGTCTACCAGTTGATTTTCTTTTTAAAGCTGAAGCTCTAAAATTTGAAACCCACAACAGTATTGTTTTGCGATCTGGAACTGGAGCATGTCTACCAAGCGCGAAGTGAGTACGAAAAGTTCTTTGCGTCGTAATCACAGATTCGTTACTTTTCATAAATGTTTCGATAACGAAGACACAATGCTCGCCCGTCCAATTCATGACGACAACTGAAATGGCAAGGCGCGAGCTACCAACCGACTACGCTAAGCTCCCCCTCTCTTCAGTGGTTCGGGGACAGTGGCGGTGCAAAATGTGGGAGATCATTTTGCCGGACCCTGTAGTTCGATTCAGAGTTTAATACTTTTACATTATCCCAATCAAATGAGTGATTGTAATTTTTAATGTGTTCAGAAATCGCGGAGTGTTTAGACGAATCTAATTTTATGTTATTAATAGTTCTTTAATTTTTATTCTTAACTGTCTTTTTGTCTGGCTTAACATAAGATATGCTGCAATCTTTACAATTAATTTTGTATATTATATTATTTTTAGATTTAATTTCAAAAAGTAGTATCTTTTTGTATTTTTATAAACCTATCGAGTCAATTTAAATATTTATAATCTATCGTGACCAACGATATATTTAAACAAGTAGTGTATTCGATATATTTTTTATAAAAGAAGTAATAAAATATTTCATACATTTAGGCGTATCCGTACTTATATTTAGTCAGTATTCTTATTCTTTGTAGTCGACTACAATTCCTTATTAAAGAGCTTCTTTAATTTAACGTTAATTTCTTTAAATATTAATTCCAATGGATAGTCATTCTCTAAGAGCATTTTTATAACAAATTCGAGATTTTCATTCTGAAACACAGAATGAGACAAACCAATTGCTCTATCAATCAGATTATAAATAATTCCAATTTTTTGGCATAGCGATTTGAATAAGCCGGAGAATGTCTTTTTATAGAATCAATTTATGTAAATTTGGTCATTCTTAATATTCAGCGAAAGGTCTAAAAAACTTTAACTACGATTACATTCAATTTCAAAGTGAACTGCAAACAACTATGGAAACTATAATATTAAACTATTACTATATTTGACTATATTTTGAATTTGGTTAGAAGGTGTTCCCATGATAACATCATCAACATACCTATAATAAAACGGCAATTTTAAATTCAAATGTTTAATATTTTTTCCTATATCTTGCAACACTATGTTCGCAATTATAGAAGACAACGGAGGCCCATTGGCGTGCCAAACGGTTTATAAATCTTATTAAAAGTGAAATGCGTAGAAGTTAATATAAACTCCAATGTGGATATAAAATAACAAATGGGAATGCTCATATTTCTCTCAATTTGATTCAATCTTTTTTTAATGCTGTGAATTACAAGATCTAGATGTTTGTGAACATCGAGATAATGGAAAACTGATATTATCAGAATTATTTATGTTATTATAATATTTGATAGGATTGATTTTATTAATTCTATTTTTGTTTGATTTATCCATCAACCAATTTAATTTTCAATGTAATTGTACATCCATGATTGTCTTCGACAGTTTTCAAAAGAAATCGAACAATGTTTTACCAAATCATTCCAAACATACTGTGATAATATGTTTGATAAATTAGATGAAAAAACATAATTAATTGTCTATTAAGAGAATGTATTGATTTATGTAAACCAAATATGTATATTATATATTTCTAATTAAAAAATTTTTTTCTTTGAATAATTTAGTACCTTATTTAATTTTTTATTCGCCTTATAATGTTTAAATTGTAAGTTATGAGAGAAATTATTAGAAAGCTGTGGTGGACAAACATTATTAGAAATACGTACTTCAAAAAAATGTACCTGTGATATGGCTCTTATAAGTTCATAATTAATTCGATTCCTGGCCAAGGTAATATTTTTTGCAATAAGAATTAATTATTTACAGAATTTAATATATCATTCTTGAGGCTCCCATGGATGCTTTCTATATAAAGATTATGCGTTTCGCGGGTTTCCTCCGTGTCCAGATCCATTCTTGGAATGCCAACGTTTCGTGAATCTTGCAGTCCACTTCATTAGGGTGAGGAGCAGGCTGATACTGAGCTTTCCCTCCGGACCGTTCCTTTTATATTACGCTACTTGTTGGAGTGGTTTGGGGAAAGAAGAGGAGAATTGTGGGTGGGGGGAGAGAGGTGGGGGAAATTGGTCGGTCTTCAATAACCGGGAGAATGGAAATTTTCCAAATTTTATTTATGTTGTAGCCATTATCTCTATTTAGATTATTAGGGTGTTTTCGTATCTCTATGGCTTCCCTATACTTTCTTGGAAAGTATGATGTAATGTTGGCTATTGTCGTTTTGTCAAACAGTATTTGATGTCCTGTTGCGTTCTGATAATGCTGACTGTGTGACGTGTTTTAGCCTGACATCACGTTGGTGTTCTTTTATTCGTAGCTTGACCATTCTCTCGGTTTCTCTAATGTATATTTGTTCGCAGGAACAAGGTATTTTGTATACTCCTGCGAAGCTGAATGGAGGTCTTTGATCTTTAGGATTTCTTAGATTTGTCCTATCTTTTTGGGTGATTTAAAAATAGTTCGGATATTGTGTTTGTTTAATATCTTATCAATCCGATCTGTTGTTCCTTTGATATATGGGAGAATGGATAGAATCCTTTCGTCTGGTTGTGTGTCACAGATCGTTGTCTTGTTTGTATGTTTATTGATTATTTTATTATTTTTTGTCCTGTCCGTTTTTCTGTAAGGCTAGTTTTAAGTGATTAAGTTCTGTCTATAGATATTCTTTGTCAGAGATGGTGGAAGCTCTATGTACAAGTGAATTGATTACAGACTTCTTGTGCTGGGTGGTGGTGCGACTCGGCATGTAGATATCTATCTGTGTGTGTTAGTTTTCTGTACACTTGATGGCCTAAGGTACTGTCAGTTTCTTAGAGACAAACACATCTAAGAAAGGGAATTTTCCATTTTTCTCTATATCTATGAAGTGGATGTTTGAATGTTGATTTGTTGAGGAAAATAAGGAATTTACAGAGTTCGGCTCTGCCGTGTTTTCATATCACGAATGTGTCATCTACATAATGGAACCAAAGTTCTGGTTTTTTGGATGTTTTTCTGAGGGTCTCTTTCTGCGCCATGAAGATGCTGGCGATTACAGGAGAAATAGGAGAGCCCATTGCCGCTCTTGAAGTTTGTTCATAAAATTGGATTGGTTGTTATAGGAGAAGTAAGTGGTTAAGCAGTGCTCTATTAGTGGGATGAGGTCGGAAAGGATTTTATGTGAGGCCTTTATTATGTTTAATGTGTCTTTTATTGGAACTTGTGTGAAAAGGGATTCTACGTCGAAACTTACAAGCAGATCTTGTGGGACTTTTTGGATAAAGAATCTTTTGTATGAAGTCCATTGAGTTGGTTATGTATGAGTTGAGTATGATTCAAATTTTCCAGTGAGGGGTTGTAGTATTTGTGCTAGAAAGCGGGATAAGTTGTATGTCGGAAAGTGTATGGCGATGATAATTGGTCTAAGGGGATGTTTGGTTTGTGTATTTTTGATACACAACCATATAGTCTTGGTGGGAGAGGATTTGTAGGTTTTAATGTTGATTTAGTTTTACTGGGAATGTTACTTTTCTCTATTAGGATCTTGGTGTTCTGTGCCATTGTATTAGTTGAACCTTGTCAAGCTTTTTGTATGCTTTGTCCAAGAGAAGGTTCTTCATCTTTTTCTTATAGTCTGATGTATTCTTATAGTCTGACTACTGTCGTGTTGCCTTTGTCGGCTGGAAGCACGATGATATCTGTGTTCCTGTTCAGGTTTTGGAGATCCAATCGTTCTTGTCTAGTGATGTTTGGTGGAGGGGGTTTGGCTTTGGAAAGGATATTGGTTACCTGTCTGCGGATATCTGCTTGTTCTGATGGATGTCGGTAGATGGTTGAATCTATATTGGCTGATAATCTCTTCCTTTGGAATCTTTCTAGGTGCTACTGCGAAGTTAGGATCTTTGGCAAGCGCAGATATAGTGTCTTGAGACAGATCTTTGTTGGAGGTTAGGTTCTTGACATTAAGTAAAGAGGTTTGAGGATTTTTGTGAGAGACAAGGTTTATGTATTTCTGTTTCTATCTATCTTTCAGAGGATCGTGTGTGGGTTGTCCGTATGTAATACTAACATTACATCATACTTTCTTGGAAAGTATAGAGAAGTCATAGAGATATAAAAACACCCTAATAGTCTAAATAGAGATAATGGCTACAACATAAATAAAATTTGGGAAACCATTCTCCTGGTTATTAAAGACCGACCAATTTCCCCCACCTCTCTCCCCCCACCCACAATTCTCCTCTTCTTTCCTCAAATCACTCCAACAAGTAGCGTAATATAAAATAAATGACCCGGAGGAACAGCTCAGTATCAGGCTGCTCCTCACTCTGATGAAGTGGACTGCAAGATTCATGAAACGTTGGCATTCCAAGAATGGATCTGGACACGGAGGAAACCGCGAAATGCATAATCTTTATATGTCATTCAACATTATTAAGATCGTTTAGAAGATACAAAAAAGCATCAAAAATTTGTTAAATTGTTAGTCAATTTAATTCGTGATATTACTGTGGTAGTTTAGTGTAGTTAGCGTTTTAAGACAGAAAAATCATTTCGGCGCACGTTTCTAAGGACTACATACGTAGTATATAAATTTACACAAGAATCATACGCATAGAATCATATGCAAAATTATAGCTAAACCGTTTAAGGCTTTGATTTCTATTGTGTTATCACATATATACGATCCTATAATATATAATATTATATATTGTTTGTAATTAATATCAATCTATTGTCAAAATTGAAGCTTCATGATCACCAAAGTATTGGTAAATAAAATCAAAATAATAAAGATAAAATTTAAATGGAAAGTTATTAGAACGCATTGTAGAATCAGCGTGCAAATAAATTGAAATATGTAAAATATCTAGTTCGTGATTGCTAAGCAAAAATTAATTGTTAGGAAGATCAAAAAACATGAGCAACGTTTATTGGATCTTTAAAAATAAACTAGTTTATTACAACATACATTAAGAATTAAACTAATTTTTTATCTGTAAATTAATCGGAAACCTGTTGCAATGATTGCTTAACATAAATGACATTAATATAATAGTTCTAAATCCTGATAGTTGGACGATATTTTTTGAGATTATGTTTTTGTCGAATAAATACTACGCTTTTAAAACAATACAAGCTGTACTAGAGTCCTAGAACAAAAACTCACAAAAACTCATAGAAACTCTCAAAATTTGAGTTTTTTTTGGAAAAAACTGAATTTTTGCCAATCCTGGTTCCAAAAGAACCTTTAATTTAAATGAAGATGATTAAGCAGATTTGCGTTTATTGTATATAATGTAAAGTACTTATAAGACACCGAACGTGACAGCAGTTTGACAGTTCTTTGTTATAATATTCATAGAATAGACGCAAATATGTATTTTCAGCCATCGTGCGAAAATTTTTTTAGAAAAGAAGATCCTTGTGAATCGTTATTTAAAAGATGTTAAAAATTTGAAAGGTTGATTTAAGATTTGAAAGGTTTGTAAGAAATTGATTTAAGACATTTAAAGAATGTAGAATCCAAAAATATCAAGCATTTTGTGATTACTTTTGCGATTTATTGTAAAATTTGTTCCAAAGTTTAAAAGGACTCGTGTCCAAATCAGAGACAATTGATAACTTATAGATCTCTAGTACTGGTGAACCAATAGTTCCAAATCGGACCGGAAAAAGCATTTTTATATTTTCCATATTATAGCTCAACACTGATGAGAGGTATATCTGAATTAAATGATCTTTCCAACGGCACCTTTGGTTTTACCAAGGATCGGACTTTATTTTCCGTTTTTTAGAGATTTGCAAAAACTGCAAATAGGTCCGATTTATTCCATTCTTCCCTTTCGCACAGAGTATCGTATTGACTCCTTCCCTATTTCTTGTTTTGTTTGATTAAATCTATGTAAGTTTAAAAATTAGTTGACGATCTTTTGTGATGTGATCTGGCCGTACTGCCTCCTTACTCTGTGGAAGCAGGAGTCATTAAATAATAAGAAAAGATGCGCGACAGACCCTTTGGGAAAGTACTTTGTACGTCAATTATCCTTAGAAATTTAAATATCAATTTTTGAAATAATAATAAAAGTAAGTAAATACAGATGCTCAGCAAAATCAAAATTTAATTATCAAAATAATGGGTTGTACGAACCACAAGATGTAGATGTTTATATTAACATAGAGAAGAAGCACTATTATATTTATGGCACTTTATTTAGCATGACTGCGTTTAGCAGAGAAAGCTTTGCTATTGTTGTAAAATTCTTTCATATTATTAGTTTATACGTTTAGATCTATAAGGAATCAAAAGCAAGAACCAATTGTATTGAAAAATTTTGTAATAGTTGCAAAGCTGCTTTTCTGCTGAACACAGCCATTGTTTTACAATAATTAAGTTAATAATAAATAATTTAATTTAAAATTTAATGATTACATTCATCAAAGTATTGTTTAATCAAGTTTAGACTTAAAATTACGAAACATTTAAGGGCATTTTATAATGTGTTGCAAACAACCGTTGCAATTGAAATGTTTTTTACAACAACCAATCAGAAGCATAAATAATACCATTAACGTTTCTAATTGATTGTCGCGACAAATGTTTCAACTGGCAACAGGTGTTTGCAATGCATTGTAGAATGCCTTTAATTCCTAAAATAATGCTGCACAAATTTTATGGGAAATGGGTTTCGGTCAAATTGCTTCACATTTTAATATTTTGTAATTCATGTCAAGCTGATTAAAGTTCTTTATGGGCACAAACCTCCAAATAAATATTTTTGTTTTTGCTCTAGGACCTTCGGAAAGTCTGTATATTTTATAATATTATTGTACATTGTAATTATGAATTTGATTTAAATAATTTAAAAACGAAAAATTCTCTCTTCGGTTTGTCACACATTTTCTTTTCTGCTTCCTTTTTTTCTATTTTATGCATAGTTTTTTAAAATTATATTTTTAAAATTATATTTTGGTCTAAAAAAATAAATGAATGTAATTAATATTAATTCTTTTTATTCATGGTTACTTTTCCAGAATTTTCTTATGACTTTGTTAATTGATAAAAATGACTCACAGTGTACACAGAATGAAAAATTTGATATTAAGGAATTGTAATAATATTACAAGACCACATATGTACATATTTTTAATTTGGAACGATGTTTATATATTTTAAGATTACATTGAAAATGACTCGATTGGAGTTGAAACATTTGTTTATTATATTGTTTTGTATTAATTTTGCTTATTTAAATTAAAATTCTTTTATACGTTATTGGCTCTTTGCCCTTCTTGTGTACTACCTTTTGTTATAAGTACAGAGCCTTTTCAATATTTTTTAATTAAACAATAATTCAATGAATCAATTAATTCACAGTTATTACTGATTAAACCTTGAAGCAACATGTCTGTTTTTTTATTCTTTAATTTTATTTTAATTTGTGACCTTTGATCGGTTTTTATTAAATTTTTATTAATTTGATGATGTTACATCCCGATAAAATCCTTGCATTCTTTATTGTAGATATACGATTTATATCTTATTTTTATCTTATCCCTAGTTAATATTTCGTCTTGATATTTCATCCCTATTTTATCTTTATTTCAAAACCGAAAATTCCTTTTCTCTTTTATAGAAGGATATATTTAGTTTCTTTATTTAAACATTCAAACCATCAAATAGATCACGTTATATACTTTTATGCGTCATACAAATTATCTACAGATTATTTTAAAGAATGTCTAAGAATATCACACGATCTCTTTCAAAGAAGCCTTCCTATAAATATAAAAACGTATATTAACATTATTATAAATAAAAGCGTACATTAACGTTAGTAATAGTGTATATTGTATTAGCGTTTAACAATTAAGTAATTAACAGTAAAATAAAATCTTTCTGAATGCGAGGAATATCTTTTTCTTCCTTTTTCTTCTTCTAACAAAATTAAATTAATTTTAAATATATGAATGTAGTGGATTCGCTTCGCATAAAGGATATTAAGGAAAACCGAATTTTTATTACAAATTATTAAAACTCAACTTACATATTAAGAATAAAGAGTAGAGTGGGGAGTAGGGTTTACGCGGAGCCTTGCTGTCTTATCTCAAGGAAAGCGTGAGTATAGGTTCTATTAAATTTTGAGGAGTATTGATTGGTCCTGAAAGGACACTTCCATATTCATTTTCAAAGTATAAAAGGAGCTGTCAAAAATAGAAACAGTCAATTACAATTACAGTTACAGTACAGTTATAGGTCAGTTATAGTTATAAATTCAGATACACATTCAATCATTACATATGTTCAGTTTTACTTGCAGTTATATGTTCAGCCTTACCTACAGTCATTCATTCACAAACCATAAGTAGAAATCTATCCAGCATAGTCGAATCAAGGTGAGAACTATCCTCGCGTTTCATCAGAACCACATTTCTATATTTTTCTTTTTCGCATTGTTTTGCTTCTTTTAATAAACGAAAATATTGAATCGAATCGGAAGGAACCTAAATCTCTGATCTTCGGTTACATACAAGTACATATATATATATATATATATATGGGTATCCGAGGGGCTGTTGCGACTGTCGCCAATAGCGTGGCCTCGTTTATTAACACTTCCTCGGAAAAAAAATTCATAATTTTCTCATATCCAGAGAGCTATTACGACTGTCGCTGCCAATAGCGTGGCCCCGTTCTTACGACGGTTCTCCGGAACATTATTATTATAATTCTTTTTGCATTATTTGCATGCCTACTAAAGACGGACGAAGACAAAGAGAAAAGAGATTGAGATTCCAAATTAAATCGGCCCTTATTTCAAACCAAGATCCTTTCCTCTATTTTCAAAAACTAGCGCAATTGCTAGATCAAAACAAATCGGTAGACTCACCCCGCGAACCCGTCTACACTCTAAAGAAATTGGAGGTCAATCTCACGTTTCCTAATTACAAAAACATTCTAAAAGGCAATCTACCTTAAACTATTCGCCTATAAACTTCACGATCTTTTTGGCACCGGATTCAAGATTACCCTTTCTATAAATTATCCGGTACTTCCCAGTGAACCGCATTCTTAACCGCACAACTTAATCTCCGATCTCCGAGTAAATTGTTTAAATACATTAACTCAAAAAACTCAATTGAGAAAATCTCAATAGCAACATTTGTCGTAACAATGTATATACACTTTGTGATGTGCGATTGCGGCTATGTGCCTGAGACTGATTATCGTACTTCCACTCAGTTTTGTTAACATGGAGATTCTCACTGCATCGCAGCTGTAATCACGTAATGGTGAATGCGTTTCCACGATATTAGATTTAAGTTATTTATTAATTTCAAACAGAGAGAGGAGATGGCTCAAAACGGAGCCGAAATGTTCTGATATTTTCGTTTTATTAATATAAGTTTTGCGCAATCTATTTCCAGCGATTTTTAATCATCATAGATGTATATGTATATATATATTGTAAATTCATTTATTTATTATAAAACGAAATTCTATTAATATCTTGATTGTTAAACTTTTGGATAAACTTTTCTGAGATAGAGGGAACATATGGTACTAAACCATGATGATTGTTTAATGATCGATAAAAGATTAGAGGTCTATCTTTAATAAATATTTCAAGCCATTGTGAATCGTATGAAAAATAAAATGTAATAGATAGTCGTTATTAAGTAAAATATTAATTATAAGCGTGAAGTTTAGAATGTGACAGAAAAACATTCGATCAACTATAATAGTATCTCTTTTCTGTGAAAGAAGATAATGAGACAAAAAAATTGAGATATCTATCCCAAAAATGGATTTATAGTACCATTCAATGATATTGTATTGTTGTTAATAAACGTAATGTTAAAAAAATTCAATTTCTTTTCCCCAATCTCCATTGTAAATTACATTCTAGGATAGAAAGAATTAAAAGTAGAAAGAACAGAGTCCTTTGAAGATACAAAAACAAACATGATAAGATCATCCACATATCTATAATAAAACGAAATAGGAGAAGAATATTCGGTAAAATTTTCTTCTCAAAACTTTGCAATATCAAATTTGCTGTAATGGGGGAAAGTGGAGAGCCCATAGGAGATTCATAGTTTTGTTAGATAGATTATTCTGTAAAAAATAAAAAACCAAATTCAAAATAAGAGTTTAGATTATATGTTATTTTTTAACTACATGTATAATTTCTTTCCGCACTGATTCCCATGCTTGTCTCCTATACATTTTCGTGTTTATAATTCGATTTGTCAGGAGTCCATTATTGTTTATTTTTAATAAATTACTATGTAATGAAATTATTTGTATTTCTGTTGTGCTAGTAGTTACTGCAGATATTGATACTACAGATACAATAATAAACCACATTGAAACAAATATAATGACATATATTTCGTTTCTTATGTACTAATTTATTTATACAAGTAAGAGCTTTTTTGAAAATATAATAAAAGTTAAGAAACAAAAGTTAATAACTTTTAGTGATATGTTCATCAAAATAAAATTAAAACAAACTCCGCTCTTAAATTATTAAAATTTAAATTTCAACTAGACTATCTCTCTTAATTATTATAAAAAAACTTTCTCCCTCTTAAAAAAAATTTTTATAAAATTTCTCTAGATTTCATATTTGAATCATAAAAATGCGCATAACTTTATCGTCACAAGAACTTGACTAATGAATGGTGTTTTTCAGTAGGCAACACAGTGTGACACAGTGATCATATCATCTTTATTCAACATTAACAAGCAACAAGGATATAATAATTCACTGTGTTACATTGTCATCCCATCAAATGAGAATGGATTGAAATGGATTAAAATGGATTCAGATTTTCAAAAATATGAATTTATAAATGTTGAAATAAATCCTTTTCAATCCTGAATGCATTTTTATTCATTTATAGAAATTGCATAGAGCATATCTTTATGCCTTTCAATCTAAAAATAATATTTAAAAATAATATTAATAAATTGTACAGGAAGTAAAATTCAAAGCTGTCCCTGTACAAAGTTGCTCCCTTTTTCCCAACTAGATAACAATTCAATAATTTTTTCTTCGTTATTTTTTTATGTGATTGCATTTGGTACTAAAAGAAGGGACAATTCATTATTACATTCTTAATTTGGCACAAAATTTGGGACACGTTGTAAAGCAACACAAGAATTAAAATTTGGAGTTATCCCTTCCAATTTAGGACAGTTGATCACTAAGTTGTATCTAAGTTGTACTCATCCGGGTTTTAACGCCTGCAAAAATTATAATAGTGGAATTGGATTTCGATAGTTGCGAATGCTCTGGTCCGCCTCGCTTAGTAGCCTGCAACGCATTGTGGCGATGGCCGTTTCTTTAGGATAACGTTGCTTGTTCTTGAAGTTTATGCCTAGTTTCGCGCAGTTGTCTAACGGCACCTTTAACAGTACGGATTATTATTAAAGCTCAACTGACGCTTCTCTTATCTTCATTATGTTCGGAAGAAAAACGGAACTGATGATATTATCGAATTAGGAAGTTGTATACGACGATAATTTAACGTCGTATTTAATCTCGGCAATTACAAATTTTGTAATTGCCATTCCGCATAATACGTAATCATCATTAACATTTTAATAATATCATATCATAATAATGTACATTAACATCTTAGTGTTTCGAGAGAAGATATTATCTTAATTTTATAGAATTTTTAATTATCGCTTGTGTCATTCTAAATACTAAGGATATCAGCGTTACATAAATATAATGTATTCATTGAATACTAATGTCGTTTTACAGCTTCAGAATAGCATGCCTTTTTATTCTTAGCCACTGATTATACACATACGACTTGACGAAGTGACGATCGATGATCTTTTGTCGCGTTAACAGTTTAATCGGATGTACGATACTTCATTAGTAGATCAAAAGAAAATCTAAATCAATATTTTGACGATGATTTATACGACATGCCTGAAGATCCTAATAAGATTTTTACAAACAATATTGATTGAATAATAATGATTGACTGACAATCTGGTTTAAAGTTATCACTTAAATACATATCACTTAAATACATATCACTTAAATAAGGATACGTACTAAAATTGTTGATTTTATTAGTTTGATGACGTAATTTAGTCAAAAGATAAAATGATGAGTTCTTTTGTATTTGTTTTTAACAGTTTAATGATTGATAAAATAAATCTAATATATAATTGTTAGACTTGCAATAATAAATTTAGATTCATAACAACATACAATAAAGACAGTTTAATTCAAACAACTAGAGAAGAATTTTGAATGTTATACAAAGCGCGATAGCGAAAAAACAGCTTTGTGTATGTGCAAAACTAACGCAGTTTTGTCTATACATATAATACAAAATAAATATTATATATTGAAGTTACATTAGTAAACGATTATATATAGTATTGTATAATGACTAGACATCGGATTTTATGTGCAGATATTTATTATTAAAAAAGAACAGTTAATAATTAAAATTTCTATTATTTGCAAGAACAGTTAGTAACTAAAATTTGTATTATTTGCAATATCTAACATAGTTATACTGCAACATATACAAATATGCATTTTCTATGATGAATATAGGCAAAATAATATGCATATATGCAAGATATATGCAAAATATGTTTTTATAAAAAATTGTTTTTATTATTTCACTTATACATATATTGTTTTTATTATTTTACTTATACATATAATTAGTGCAATTACACATTTAATTAACACATTTAATTAAAAAATTTATACTTATAATATTACAAAAAATAAAGTTATATAAAAGATAATTTAAATTATAATTTTTTTAATAAAATATTTTAAGAATTATAATTTGCATCACAATAAACTAATATTTTTTCTAGATTGGAGATTATTATGATGCTTATCTGAAAAAAATCATCTTATATGCCACAAAAGAACGTTCCACGTCGCAAGATATAATGGGAGCGTATTTATATTTACTCCAATAATGTGCTGGAATTTCCTTCAACATTATTACCTTTCAAAATTTCATTTATTTTAATAAATTATTATATAATAAATCCAGAATTGCTTTTTAAGAATCAAATTTCAAAATAACTTCTTTTTCACATTCATCTGGTATTTTTTAAATATTCTGTAATATTAGTTTCTATAAATAAATTAATAGTAATTTCTGTAATATTAGTTACTAAATCCATGGTCTCAGTTAAAGACATATCTCTCGTTTCTAAATTTTTTCATAATTTCTGATAAATATTTAAAGTGAGTTTGAATACATACCAAATCGTTATCAAGTTGTTCATTTTGCAATACTTCTTTTCTGAGCTATTTTTATTGATGTGGCATTATTTGCATCAAATAATTGAATTATCTGTATTTTTAAATAAAAATAACCAATGCATAAACAACATGTTATACATAATAAATTTTACTTATATATTATATTTATACTTATATATTATATTTTATAATTTAACAATAATAAAACTGGAAAGGATATGGGCAATAGGAGTCAAGCGCGTCGTGCAAATAATATATCTATGAAGTGTGAAACTTCTTTATTGACTAAAACGCACTTATTTCGGCTCACTTTTGAGCCTTCCTCAGAGACAACATAAATTAACATATTGAGCCGAAACATGTAAGCGTTTTAGTGATTAAAGAAGTTTCACACTTCATAGACATATTATTTGTGTAGTCTTCTGCGCTGGACTACTACTGCCCGTACTACTATCCTTTCCAGTTCTTTAATTTATAAGAAGTCTTGGTTAGTTTGATTTGTTATACGGATCAATAATAATAAAAGAAAAAAATATAAATTTCTTTGATTTCAACGAGATATTTTGAATAAAATAATGCTCTGCTTGCAACCATGTTTCCCATTTTGTTATAACTGGTTTAGGAGGTAATGATACTGTACCCATCTGGATAACTTTCAACATGAAGTAGAGCTTTTAAAAATACTTTTTTTTTACTGAAGATATTAATTTGTTAACTGATTGGAATTGAAAACGTATTTGCTCCGTGACTCTATTTAATCCATGAATTAAGCAAGTTAAATGCAATATATTAGGATAAAATATTTTCAAATGATCACCAGCTTTTATCATATATGCAGCTGCATCTGTGATGAGTAATAATATTTTTTCTCCATTACCATTTCTCCATTTGGCCATAATGTCAACAATATTGTATTGATAAATCGAGCAATAGTTGCATGATTCGTTTGTTCTAATTGTTTACATGCAAGTAATGGAATTCCTGGTTCATCTTCGCACATTTTTTCAATAATTAAATTAGCTATATAACGGTCAGAACTATCTATAATCTCATCTACAGAAATCCAAATATAATTTTTACCAATATTATCATGAATTTTTTGAATTTTTCTATTGTAATATTTTTCAAGATAATTTTTTCGAAGCATCGATTTATTAGGAATTTTTCGATTTGTATATTTTTTTCAAAAAATTACTCTATATTTTATTATCGCGTGCATACCAAGGCATATTTACAGCCATCATTGCTTCACACAATTCATAACAAAATGAATTTGTATTATCTTCTAAATTAATATTCAAATCGTAATTTTCAGCTTTATTGCTTTTGTATATTGCAGTGTTTAAATGTTGTGTCAATTGCGATTTCCGTTCACATGAAATCTGAAAAGCAAAATTTATTTATTGTATATAATTAGATTGTGCACAATACTTAAATTCAGTAATATAAAATTGGAAAATTTAACATATTTCACGTATTCAACACAAATTCAATACAAAATTTTAAGGACTTTAGTGGTCTATTTGTTATAATACAAATACAAAATGAACAACACAAATACAAAATGTTTTTTGCTATGAAATATCAAATAATATACATACATCTTTTTTGTGTAAGTTGCAACAAATACTTGCTCCATCAAAAACAAACGTTTTTCATTCATTGATCTTATCCAATCGTTAATTAAAACACATCTCTTCTTTTTAATTTTTCCCATTTTACTGAACTTTATAATATTTTTCGAAATAATATTCACTCTCTCGTGACTACTTCACAAGATAACAGCAACGTACTGATTTCAGAACGTTTGAACGTTCGCATGTTCTAAAGTAGTAATGATAAATATTTACGTATTTTTATTTACTTTACTTACGTATTTGAGAGACTTATTCCGTAAATCTTAACGATTTTAACGATCGTTAAATTGTCCTTGTGTAGCTTGACATTAATATAAAATACATTGAAATTAATATAAAATATATAAAATTGTTTAAAATATGTAAAAATATGCAAATATGCACAAAATATGCACAAATAAATATGCATTTTTTAAATACTTTTTTAATAAGACACATTTCTACTTTAGTTTTACTCTTCAATCCGCACTCTAAAAAAAAAATGCAATTGCATAGAAAAAAAATCTGGTGTCTAATAATGACGAATGATAGATAATAATAGCTAATGATAGATTGTACATGAAGGTCTGTTATAAAAATAACCGAACTTTTTGAATTATACCGCAATGGAGCGTCCTAGACATGCGATTGGCAGCACTACAATTGTTATAATCTTCCGAGTAACCAGCTTTTTTCACATTGTTTATATCTCGTTTAGTTTCAGAGTTATTGCTATTTGAGTATAACGTTTTAGTGTTCGGTGATTTTTACGATGCCCGATTTACGGCAGCAACGATGCAATGTGAAATTTTTTTATTTCAATAGAGTTGTGCATTTTGAATTTTTGCCTCAAAGTCAAACACTCAACCGTCAACACTACGAAGGTGTTTTGAAAAGGTTGCGCGAAAAAATTCGCAGAGACCACAGTTGTGGCGAGACAACTCAAGAAGTCTGTTTTTTATTGCTGCACTCTGAACGGTGTAATAAATTGAAGTGAAACAACATGTATATTTTTTCACTTCAACTTATTGCACTGTATACCAATTTAGAAAGTGCAGCAATAAAAAACAGACCTATGATTCCTTCACCATGACAATGCGCCTGCCCACTCAGCCTTGTCAATTCTTAAGTTTTGTGTCAAAAATCAGATGACTGTCCTCTCCTAGCGTCTCTACTCCGCAGACCTTGCTCCCTGTGACTTTTTCTTGTTTCCAAAATTAAAATTAGTGCTGAAAGGACACCGTTTCGACACATTGATGATGTTTAGAAGATTTCGTCACTGGCATTGAAGGATATTCCAAAAGAAGCTTTTCAGAACTGCATGATAAAGTGGAAACACCGCTGGGACAAATGTGTGAATAGAGGAGAGTAATTTGAAGGAGAACAAAGACCAATAAGCTATATGTTTAATAATAAAAATTAAAAAAAAAGTTCGCTTATTTTTTTAACAGATCTCTAGTATAATGACGAAATGAATAAAAAGAAGAAATTTACAAATTTCAACAAAAATAAGTAAATCAGTGAAGATATTAAAGTTGTATTGGATTAGTTCCAAAATTGATTGTATGTACTGGAAATCTATAATGTACGTGACATATAGCATTTTTCTGGTAAAAAATTTTTCATGCATGAATATGTATAAATATGTATAATCATACATAAACACGCATAAATATTCATAAACATGTATTATATATGAAAATATTATATGAAAAATGTCCATATATGTTCATACATCCTTTCTTTTGTAAAATTACTTTTTAGTAATAGAAATAATAATAATAATGTGAAAACATTATAAATAATTAAAAAAGTAATTTTCGCACTATTTGTTTAAAAAAAAATCAAGTTCGAAAAAATGTAAAAAAATTATTTATATATAATTATATGTAAAATTATGCACAATTAACGTCTGCTTAGCTGGCCTCTCCACTTAACCAAATCTTAATGAAAAAATTATATAATAATGCGTTATTTATGCGCTATCCATATTCGCAAGAAAAAATTCTTGCGCTCATTCCGTTTAGCTGAAAAAAAATTTTTTGTGGGGGGCTGAGTAGGCTGTCAATCAGCCTCCCCCCTCCATCCATTAAAAACAATCGATTTGGAAAATTAAAATTAAAATTAACAGAGTTTATGCGTTACCATACTTAAGGGTTACAGCGCAAAAATCGAGAATGCTTGGAAATTTTAAACGACTTAGGAGTGAATGTGACTGTTCGCTCTAAGAGGGAAGTGTCTTCATGGTCGCAGTGCAAAAATTAAGACTGTGTGCATATGAGCGCATAAATAGCACATGAATAGCATATAAATCCTGTGTATTTAATTTTCCAAATCGATTGTTTTTAACGAGTAGGGGACTGACTGCCTACTCAGCCCTCCCACAAATTATTTTTTAATATACAAAGAGTAATGAGGCTCGATAATAATAAATAAAAACAATAAAATGAAGGGCTACGAGATAACAAAAATAAATAATAAAAGTCTATTTTAATTATAAATATGAAATTAAACAACAAACCAAACGTTTCGACACCGATTGGGTCATTCTCAATGTTCACAAATATTTAAATATTATTCCAAAACGGCAAATTATTATAATTTGATAAATGTATAATGTAATGTAATATAATACGTATAATTCGCTGAAATGCTTGCAATAGTGTAGTCATTCCTTTAAACGTTCAACGTAATCCAACTTGGATGGCATTTTTTCTTTGTGTTCTTATAGAAGTTGTCATGTATAATAAAAATGTTGAATCCAACTTTAAAAATTCCATAGTACTCAAAGGAAAACCTTGGATTACAGCAGCGCAGAGCTTAACATAAAAGATCTATTTAGAAAAAATATAAAGTAACCGTAACAATTAGCGTTAACATATAATGCAACAGTGAAGATAAAATAATATAAATAAATGTACCTTCTTTAGAAAAGAGTTTAAATCTCAATAAACGGAGAAAAATAACAATCGTTTATACATTATCATCTCTAATTGGAGCAAATTACAAAATTAAAATAAAGATGTACCTCAGGTTATATACAGCCAATAATATATTACAACGAGAGATGTGTCCCAGATGAGATACAACAAACACAATAGCAAGAGGTAATGAAAAGACAAAGGAAAGATACTGACTGCAGAAAGAATAAGGAAAGATACTGACTGTAGGAGGAATAAGGAAAGATAACTAGGAAGGGAGAAGACACTGTATGATATTAGAATATAATTCAGGCAACGAATCAGTATCATTTTGTTTATTAATTCCGTGTTTTTGTCTTTTTATATACATTTCCGAAATCAATCTTTTGTTATAGGAAGTTTCTATGTCCAAGATTTTAACATCATCCCATTTAAAATTATAGTTCTCCTCAATACAATGAAATAACTGATGGAGATTTTGTTTTTTTTATTAATGTCGGAAACATGCATACGTGTCTTTAACTGCCTCTTGGTTTGGCACGTAACTAACTTCGTAGTCATTACATGAAATTTTGTAGACCACGTTTTGATTCTGTAATGATTCCAATTGATCTTTCCCTTTTTTTATTATGAAATTTTTAAATGTATTTGGAATATAGTATAAGCTAACTTACAGTTAAACATATTTGCAAGCGGTGAAAATTTTTTGGATATGGAATTGACATTCAAAATTGCAAAAAACTTATCTCTAACATTATTATTATTTGTGATATTCTTATTATGAATGTGAAATTTAATTCTATTGCGAATCGTTACAAAAATAAATTGTAAAGGCTATCCATCATTTAAAAAAATATTGACAGCATTAATCAAGTTCTTTCTGGAAAAGGTTGCTTTTCGGTATCCGTCAAAAATAAGTTTCCTCTCTTCAACCATTAGTAACGTATCCAGAAACTTCTCCCGTCTGTACCAACTTCCATAGTAAACTGTATAGTATGTAAGCAGTTCAAAATTCCTAAAATGTCATCCTCTCAGATGAGGCGACTAAGATAATGTCATTCACATAACGAAAATAAAATAACAAGGCAATATTCCAATCGCAACTTCCTCAAAATCTTGCATGACCATATTAGTCACAATTGGAGATAAGAGTGAACCTATAGACGTCCCAAAAATTTGTTTATAAAGTATATTATTAAAAGTAATAAAAAAAGTAGAATTCAAAATCATCCGAAAAGCTATCAAAAATTGATCTAAAGAAACTTCGGTTTTTTTAAAATATAAAATCCCATCTACCAACAACATCAAATGCTAAATCTATAGGAACATTCGTAAAAAGGGAAACCACATTAAGAGAAATCAGCTTGTAATCAAATTTAATATAAAGTTCTTTAATTTTTTAATAAGATCAAAATTATTTTTTATGTGACTTCCGGTATAGCATCATTAATAATATTATGTAAATATAAAAAGAAATTATATAAGGACTATTTATTGAAACAATAATCCTAAGGGATTTCTAGATTTATGGATCTTTGTCAATCCATATGCTCTAGGAATATTGCCATCGGCCGCTAACAACCTCCGATATGTGTAATCATCAATGTAATTCTGTCCCTCCATCTATAAGTAAAACCCGTAAATTACCTACATAAAGTGCGTGTGTGTGTGCGTGTGCGTGTGCGTGTGCGTGTGCGTGTGCGTGTGCGTGTGCACCATGATATGCAACGACCGAGCAATCTCCTCGTGATGCACATCGGATAACGCGAATGTCAGTATTAACCAAAATCTTGCAAAAAAATAGGGTCTACTTTGGAACCTGATAATTCAGCTCCTAGACAAGCTAGAATATTTTTTTAATGCCATTTTAAAGGGAATATTCTCGGCTTCAAAACTAATGTGGTAACATTTTTTGTCTCGTCGTTGCTTTGTCCATAGAAGGCTGCAATGTCATGACATTTTTAAGACTCTAACACTCTGCTTTTGATTTTCACGAAAAAAAATAATTTAATGGGACGAAAAATTTCATTCAAGCCATTTTAAAGTAAAGACTTTATTCTTTAAAACATGCTAAGGAATGTCTTACGATTTCTGTAAGCCGAGATATTTGTTTCTTAAAATCGATAAAATTTGCAGATTTTAAAGTGCTTCCCTAATTTTTTTCCATAGTGTAAAAATAAATTATTTAATAAAAAATATGTTTCAATAATAATTTGGTGGAAGATGTACCTCCAATATATTTCTGGTATAAGGATTGATATGAGCCAGAGCGTCACGTAAGCGTTCAGCGGATCGGCCGCTGAGCCTCGAGCAGTAGTGAAGGTCGCTGGAATCAGCCCGAAATGTGCAGATTTTTGCGAACACTGATTTAGTTTATTACTGATTATACTGACTCGTTGTAGACCTCGACTACAATATCAAGATTGGGAAAGTTGCTTTCCAAATTACTTACAGTTACCTTTTAGATTATTTTATATGCATTTATCACAGAAATTGAGCCCAATACATACTTTTTATATTATACTTTATCATTTGTTCAAATTTCACATGACTTTGTGTACATAATTTCCATAATAAATGCATATAAGGTGTCGCGTCTTGAGCTCAAGCAAGTATATACCAAGCAAGTATATACCAGGCACGACCTAAAATGATCACATTTACACACACGTATCCACAACACACACACGCACACGCACACGCACACGCACAGGCACATGCAAACACACGAATATCAGGTCGCTCGCGAGATAGATGAAAGGTCTCAGATCATCTAGCGGAGAAGAACAAAGCTAGATTCGACTTCTTTTATCACGCGAATCGCACATCGATCTCTGCTGTTCTGATCTGATTCGCAACATCTGCATCTCATTATCGCCGGTCTCACTCTCTTTTGCGGCTTTTTTGATCCGGCTCTAAAATTCCCGATCGGAGGGCCGAGTTTGGACATTTTTGGCTATGAACGGAAATCATGGAAATTCGATGAGAGTCCTCAGTGCAAAGCAAGACTACCAATCTCTTTTTTTGTTTTCAAGCGTTGCCAGCATTTGTGGTGACCTCATAGCTGTGGCAATCGGAAATGAGGAACTAATATTCAGTATGGCTGTCATCAGCTTTTTCGGCATATTCCGACCGGCATCTACCCTACATGCTGGGTAGGGGCTTCTGGGTCCGACGGATGAGCCGCGTAACATGCTCGGGAACCAGCTTGCATAGCTAGTAGAGCGTGGATAGTCGCTCGCTCCAACTAGTGAGTTGCTTGTTGGGAGCGCAATTGGGAGTCTCGGTATAGCCGTGATCGCGCTGATCGAACGTATTCCAATCCCACGCCCATGGGGGCCGTGTGGGTTAAACTAACTCACGTGCAGGTATCGCACGTTAAATTCCACTTTCTTCTGTCATAGCTGTGAGGGCGTCACAAATGCTGGTAACGCAAAAACCATGACGGTTTGGTGGCCCTGTACAAAGCTGATCGGTATCGAATACTTCGAACATAATTAATTTAATTTAATTTAATTTAATTTAATTTAGTTTAATCGCTAACAGTCTACATTAATTTTTTTTTAACGAGGAGAAATTTTTATAAACCCCTCCCGGGAGCGACGATTCAAAGATCGTCCCGTCAGAGAGTGGATAATAATAACATGCAAACAAGACAACGATCTCTGACACACAATCAGACGAAAGGATCCTATCCATTCTCTCATATGTTAAAGGAACAATAGATCGAATCGGCAGGATATTAAACAAACACAATATTTGAACTACCCCAAATCTTCAAACTACCCCAAAAGATAGGACAAATCTTAAGAAATCTAAAAGATAAGACAAATCTTAAGAAATCCTAAAGATCAAAGACCTCCATTCAGCTCCGCAGGAGTATACAAAATATCTTGTTCCTGCGGAATATACATTGGAGAAACCGGGAAATGGTCAACCTATGGATAAAAGAACATCAACGTGATGTCAGGCTAAAACACGCCACGCAGTCAACATTATCAGAATACAACATCGAAACAGGACATCAAATATTATTTGACAAAACGACCATAATAGCCAATATTACGTCATACTTTCCAAGAAAGTATAGAGAAGCCATAGAGGTACGAAAATATCCTAACAATCTAAATAGAGATAATGGTTACAACATAAATAAAATTTGGAAAACCATTCTCCCAGTTTTTGAAGACCGATCAATTTCCTCCATCTCTCTCCCTCCACCCATAATTCTCTTCTTCTCCCCTCCCCCTCTACTCCAACAAGTAACGTAATATAAAAGAAACGGCCCGGAGGACAGTATCAGGCTGCTCCTCATCCTAATGGCTGCAAGGTTCATGAAATATTGGCATTCCAAGAATGGATCTGAACATGGACAAAACCCGCGAAATGCATATTCTTTAAATATAACAAATTATTTTATGTTTTGGTGATATTTGACACTTGATGTGTCTAAGCGAAAATACAGTGCAATCAAGAAGTTGTTTGTGCCGATCTACTTAACATAAGATAACTTAAAAATAACTTATAAGGAACTTCTAGAGTAATTTTCCTAACCCTGTGTAATGTATATTCCCAAATAGTCAAATGCCTCTGAGATTGCTTCTCAGTTGACAACTATTGAAGCAACCAATTTCTAGAAATTCGAGCCAAGGTACTTCGTCATTGTGCGTCTTAGGTTGTACTCATATGAATTCTACATCAGATTACAGCAAATTGACCGCAACTTGCTGATATTAGTATTTCTACAACGAATTAATTTTTGATTGCAATATAACGGCATTTCGTTGTCATCAGAAGTCGTCTGCGAAGTCAAACTGCAAGTTCACAGTAATATGACAACATATGTCGAAATATTAATGACGTTCGTATGATAACATTAATATCATCTTGAGAATTATACTGCAAAAATATAATCTGTATAGTCTATATAAGATGTTTCAAACTTTTTGACATATATGGCAGGTGGAGTAAACAAACTGTCAAGACAAAAAGTCTATCATTTTGCAATTTTCGAAAATTTTTTTTAATTATCTAATGAGCGAAATGCCTAAAATCTAAAATATATAAAACATCTTTAATTTAAGATATCTTTAAGGACAATAAGATGAGATATCATAAGATAACTTTGAGGTATCTTTAAGAGTTCTGTAAAAAATATCTTTTAGATATTTCATAAAGAACTCTGAAAGATACCTCGAAGTTGTCTTATGCATCGATTTATCCGTTTGTTCGGCAATCTAGAAATTAATATTTCATTAATTATAACGAAAATTGTAAAATGGTAAAGTATTTTTTGACTCGGTTCGGTCTGTTTGTCTTGTATAAATAAATTTAACAATATTTATACATAAATATATTACATAGATGATTTGGGTAAATCTATAGATATAAAAAAGATATAAAAATTTGATAGATATATTATATAAAAAATTGATTAATCTTTTATAATTAAGTAGAGAGATATCTTTCTGTATAAATATGCCATAATTTGGAATAATATAATATGTATCTATACAGGATGAGGAGAAAAGGTCGATACCCCTGAATAACTCAGAAAATATAAGTTTTATAGAAAAATGTTTCAGATAAATGTTGTAAGGCTTAAAAAGATTTTATTAGTTTGACCTTGGATAGCATCGATAAGATCAAATTAAGGTCACATCGACTTTTTTAAATAGGACACCCTATTTTTGATGTCAGAATCTAATAACTGGTGTCAAGAGCTTTTCAAAATACTATAATAAAGTTATTTTTTATTAAGTACTTTTCGAGTTATAGGGTTTGAAAGTTACAGTACCGTCAACATTGGCATTACGCAAGGTATCCGACCAACGTTAAAACCTCGTAAGCGTTGTTTAGGATCATGTTCTAAATAACATTTATCAAGACCAATGGAGACCATTATATCTCTTATTTTCATTTTTACGTAAAAATGAATTTTTAGTGCAAAAATGGAAATAAAAAGAATAATCTCCATTGGCCTTGATCTTGATAATGACAGCCAATGCTGTCATTATCTGCTGATTAAATAGATCAAAAGCCGTCTATTATCGAAAAAACGGACTGTACGTTTCTTCTTTGGACGACGTTAATGCCAAAACGAAATATCAAAGATTCAGATTTTGCATCGCAATATCTCTTTGTACGTAGAGGGTACGTAGAGAAAAAACAAAAATACTTTCATTATATGTTCCGAGTGGATGCAATCGATTGAGCTTAAGTAGTATAATAGTGGCGATTCTAACCCTGGTCCTCTGAGGGGGGTGCGGGGGGATACTCATAGACGCGGGGGAGTAGGTGCGGGGAGTACTGGTAGACGCGGGGAAGGGAGGGGAGGCGCGGAAAGTCCCGGCGCTATCGATGTTTACTGATATGATGAGTCTCAGCGCTATCAGTGTTTACTGATATGATGATACGTATCGCCATGTTGTGTGGCGCCCCCCCCCGCCGCAGACCCCGCGGCCATCCTAAAATGCGTTTCGGGCCATCACCGCAGACCTCGCGTCTATCCCAAAAATGCGTTTCAGGCAGTCACTGCGGAGTCCACTCCCTAAATGCGTAGCAATATTATAACGCGAACAAGAAATATTAAAGAAAAAAAGAAAGAAAAAAGAACCTATATAATAAAAAAAAAATTCTTACTTTCTCCACACCCTCTCCCTTTCCGTCCCCCTCCACAGCCTCATCGAGATGGTGAACGAGATGG
>NW_011627008.1:986959-1004290 GCF_000204515.1 Acromyrmex echinatior | reverse complement strand
TCTTCCTAGATAAATATCATTATCAACGTTTCTGACTTTCTTGAAAGAAAGAACTGTAAGAATGCAGTATGATTTCATCATCTATCCCTCATTGAAGGTGCTTTGTGTAGCAGCCGATACATCGATGATGTGCCACCGATCTTCTAGACAAAAGTCCACGTTATAGTGGACGCATTTTTTAGGGTGAATATTGGGGTGGGGTGTTGGGGTGATGGCGCAACGCATTTTTTTTTTCGACAGTTCGAAACGCACTTTAGGGTGGACGCGGCGCGGCGGCGGTGATGGCACTGATGCCTGCGGCGATGGGGTGTTGGGCGGCGGTCCCAATAATACGTGACACCACAACATGGCGATACGTATCATCATATCAGTAAACACTGATAGCGCTGGAACTCATCATATCAGTAAACACCGATAGCGCCGGGACTTCCCGCGCCTCCCCTCCCTTCCCCGCGCCTATCAGTACTCCCCGCGCCTACTCCCCCGCGCCTATGAGTATCCCCCGCACCCCGCGCCCCCTTCAGAGGACCTGAGTTAGAACCGCCACTGTATTAACTACTAGCTTAGAACCTGATCGATTCAGCTCAAAAATCCCTCATAACTCGGCTCGCGTAAAATAGCCACAGCAGTGTCGCTGCGCTTGACTTAGCGCCAAGACACTACCGTGTCTCCAGATATATCATCTCCTGCTGACAACATCCCTCCTGCAAAGAATCGAATAAAAAATAGTTTTGAATTTCACAATAAATTAACTAGAATGACAATTGATACAACAGAAATTATGGTTTTGTTGGATGTAACTTCCTTGTTCATCAAATCTCGCTAGATTCTTAAATAAAATGAATTAAATAAAAGGTGGGACCTCATTAAATGTGCCATGAATATTCCTAAGGATGAATTTATTAATGCAGTTAAATTTGTTTTAACATCTATGTATTTCACGTTTAATGGAATTATTTATAAACATTTGGCATACCTATGGGTTCCCCCTTTTCCTTATTATATCCAATGCGATGGAAGATTTAGAAGAGAGTGTGTTGAATTCTCTTAATTTCCGGATTTCCATTTTTTATGTTGAAGATGTTTTTATGATCGCACCTAAAGATAAAGTTCCTTAAAGGTATTTTAAATTTATTTAATAATTATAATAACATGATAGACTTAAATTCACAATTGAATACGAGGAACATCATTGTTTGAATTTTTTGGATCTATCGGTCATCAATAAAGATAATACAATTATTTTAGACTGGTACCATAAAAAGACGTTCTCGAGCAGGTCATTTTTTTCGAATTATCTTACATGTCACAAGATTGAAACTATATAATATTCTTTCTTGTAGATAGAACGGTCTTATCAAACCCTATACAATAAAAACTTAGAACTAATAATAGAGATTCTTAAGGACAACGACCTTATTGTTTAAGAATGATTTTTAATTATATTAACAGAAGAATTAAAAATTTAACTATTAAAAAATTTGACAATCAATAGTACAAACTCAAATTCCAGAGGCACCGTTAGAGCGGGAAGAAGCTTAATGATTTTCCCATACATAAGATCCATGAAAAAATCTCTAAGTCAATTAACAAATCTATAAATTTGATTGGCTATATTGCTTAAACAAACTTAATAAATTCATCAAAGTTCATAAAGACAAAAATCTATATGAAAAAAATAACGTAGTGTATAAATTAAATTGCAATAATTGTGATGCCTTTTACGTTGGGCAAACGAAGAGACAGCTACAGATTAGAATCAAAGAACATCGCAATAATATAAAATTAGACCAGACACTCAGTAGATAATCACGAAACATATTACTGAAACAAATCATAATTTTAATTGAGAAAATATTGATATACTTGATTTTGAAAAAAATTTTCACAAAAGAAATATCTCTGAAATGATTCACATAAAAGAACAAAAAAAACAATTCAAATTTAATGAAAGATTACCAAATTATTGATATAAGATTGGCATAAGATATATATATATATATCTTAGTTTAACATACTTGACGATATACATGAATATAAATTGTCACAGTTTTGAATAGAACTTGTATTACACTCGATTTTATTGACTTTTATTTGTTTAACCTATATATTACATCAGTCAATTTTCAATTGAATAACAGTCAACGTCTAAATTTTATGTATCTTGTCTGAATTTCATTTAAGTATTTTAATACAGTATTTTACAATATATACATTACGGTATTTTATATACATTACGATATTTTATATACATACGCGAGTTAAGATTTGATATTATATTTCATATTTTTACTGTTCTTACTATTCATAATTTCTTCTCGTTCTACAAAATATTATAAAATATTTGTATCAAATAAATTCTCAAATCTGATTCAAGTCTGTGACAAACTGGATTTTCGATTTCAACCGAGAAATTTGGCAAAATTTATTTTTATCCATGGACATGTTAACTATCATTGACCGAAATATTAGGGGTACAAATAAGTTCGTGCGATTTTGAAAGAGATGGCGTAACTACTGTTTCATTCCACCGTTCCGTATTTCTAAGTATGCGTTGGATAGCTGTCATTAGTAGGTATTAAGTTCAGTATGTGTCATTTGTTCGAATTGTAAACAACAATATTTTTACTTCGTCAAATATGTCGAACTTTGTACCAAATAAAGTGTTTTTGCGGGGAGTTTTACTGCATTACTTCAATATGAAGAAAAGTGCTGCCGAAAGTCATCGTATTTTAGTGGAAGTTTATGGGGACCATGCTCTATCTGAGCGAACGTGTCAGAAGTGGTTTGCACGGTTTAAGAGTGGTGACTTTGACTTGGAAGACCAAGAGCGTGCCGGATGTCCAAGAAAGTTTGAAGACGAATTAGAGGCATTACTCGATGAAGATCCATGTCAAACGCAAGAAGAGCTTGCATTATCATTGGAAGTGACTCTGATTACATTGTAACCGGTTTTTTACAATAAAGCCTCAAATTTCGAGAAAAAACCGCACGAACTTATTTGTACCCCAATATTTTATTTTTTATTTTTTTATTTTATCGTTTTAACACACATTGACGTTCGTTTCCTTTTTTTTTTTATATAAATCGATATATCGCCACTAGTATTATAAGTATTTCATATATTCGTTATGTTTTGTCGGTTTGCTATTATAATACTTCGTAAGGTTTTGTAAGCCGAAACGTTTGAATTATATATCAGTTTTATTGTATCTTATGTTAATTGATTAATTTTATATTTTCGAATATTACATTGTATTTTTGTATCTTGTGTTAATTTATTTAAAGTCATTCTATTTATTAACTCGAAATAAGCCACGACTCTGTTTAATTTGCATAGCAATCATATGAGCCTTATACTCTAATTATTATTACACATTTTGTGTTCATATGATATTACAATAACATAAAACATAAACTTATTAACTTTAACTAACTTTCTTTTGAAAAAAAGAAACATAAATAGAAGACAATAATAAATTTATTAGTATAATGTGAATACACAATTAGCAAGAAACAATACAAAAAGAAGTTTATATCGATCAAAGTTCGATCTTGAATGTTTTAAATAATTGCATGTGAATTTATATATCATGTTTGTATGGGGTTCGACTCCCGACCAAGGTAATATTTTTCGCAATCAATTTATTTATAGATTTTCAATACATTAAAATCTAATCTTCTTAAAATCTATGATGCCAATTGAATATCAAATTATTAAATTGCTAACCAAAATTAATTAATTTGTGATATTAGTTCAGTTGCGTTTCTAAGTCCTCAAAATCATTCGGCGCGCAATTTGAGAGACTATAAACGTAGTATATAAATTCACATGAAATTTTTTAAAACGCTCAAGATTCAGCTTTGACTGATACAGACGTTGCTTCTTACTTATTATAAATAGAAGATTTCGTTAATTACATGTCTTGTTTTAGTCTTAATTTACATATCTGGGTCCAAGTCATCTACAATGTCTTTGACTAGCTCTGTAATTATCAAATCTCAATAGAAAGTATTTCTTTTTTATGGAAGGCTGGAATGTATAAAATCGAAATATCAAAATATAAAAAATTTTAGTAAAAATTGAAAAAGTCATGTCAAAACATACTAAAGAACAACCTGTAAAAAGAGTGCAATAATCAGTTTCTTTTTTCAAAAATCATATCTTTATGATAAAAAAAGATACAGGTAAAGATAAGTGAAAAAAAACGTGAACTTTAAGAAAAAAAATACGTTATATTGATTCATTTCAAAAAGTATAATTATTTGCGCGACTAAAGTGGGGGGCATTTTTATGCATGATCGGAAAAATAATATCGGAGGTATGTTGGGTATTTTGTTTTTTTAAACAAAATGTAATGAAAATATTTTATATTAAATATATAATGATTTCGATTACATTATTTATTTACTTGCGATTTTATAATTCCGAAAAAATAGAGTGATCGTTTCACCAAGATGGCTTTCTTGCAAAAATGCTTTTTTAACGATAAATATATGTTTTAATTATAAGAAGATAACATTTATACTTAAACGAATTTTCATTTTCGGTAAAAATCTAACGAATTTACATTTGACGAATTTAACCGAACCAAACTTTTATTGCATCATAATTAACATCAAGACACCAACGAAGAAATTGCATCACGGCAATCGATAGAGAAATGTTCCAAGTTTTTTTACCTCTTTACTTCAATTCTGCAATATAAACGTACAAAAATAGCGGCCGGAACTAAATTTTCACCCTTGGTCCAAATATAGTTGAGGGTTAATAAACATCTCTGTTTATTTTATTTGTACATGATCTTGGAAAAGGATTCGTGGCTTCAGTAACGTGAGAGTCGTAAAAGGCTGCGATTTGAACTCACGCGGCGGTAACGGCATTAACGTAACCATCAGGAGGTCAATGACTGTGGAAAATCGATCAAAACCTTACCTGCACAACAGTGAGTCTGTACAATTGCACCGATTTGCTCAGTTGTTGATGGAATATTCACATTCTATATATGCGATGCAAAGTAATAAATGCTTTGATCTCTCTTTCCGATCGGCACTATTAAAAATATATTACCAATTTTTTGTCTCTAAATTAAAGAGATTTAGAACATTGAAAAATAGCTGTTTTTTTTGCGAATTTTTATGAATAAACCATGAAGCCGATCTTTCCAAAACTGTAATGATTTGTTGTATATTTGAAGAATACAAAATAATTTTTTAATAAATAAATAATGACTGTAATAAAAAGTTATTTATTAATCAATAACGTGTTTCATCACCGAAGTTGTAAATTGGCGCGCAATTTGGAACCTTATAATTCTTGTATAAAACAAGAAGACAAAAAAAATTTTTTTAATTAGATAACATTTTCATCCTCGATGAATTAAAAAAAAATAGAAGAAAAGTATCAACTTGTAAGAATTGTGGAACTTTGAAAAGGAATGATTTTGAATAAAAAATTTCGATTTATTTATGCAGAAATAATTGTTTATATTGATTTTTTAGTAAAAGTTTTTTGTTTATCTAGGATGGTTGACAATTATCTAAAAAATTTTACAAAAAGTCGATTGGTCGAATAGTTTTTAAGTAATATTATTACAATAGTTTAATAAGTCCGGAAAACCAATTTGGCGCACAGTTTGAATGATTACAAATATGGTATATATATGAATGTACATTTATGTATATAGTATATATATATATATATATAATATACAGGATGTTTGGAAAATAATAAATCTTTCGCATAGGGGCAGAATGGATTAAACTAAAAGAAAAATCCTCTACTATTTTATAATTTTCGCAGTAGTTAACAAAATATTAATTGCTAAAAATTGCCGAAAATTGGTCTGTAATTATTTTTTATCAAATACTATTAACTTTACAGAAAAATTGCAAGAGACAAAAATTGTTTTCTTTTCATAGAAATTTACGAATTTTTTCAGAATTTTTTATTAACTTTTTAGTGCATTTTCTTATTTTTAGCAACATGAGAAAAAATTAATTAAAAAATTCTAAAAAAATTCTTAGAGTTCTATAAGAAGAAAATAAACAATTTTTATCTCTTGTAGTTTTTCTGAAAGTTGATAGTATTTAAGTAAAAAATTATTGAAAACCAATTTTCGGTAATTTTTAGCAATTAATATCTTTTTAATTATTGCAAAAATTGCAAAATGGAGGACTTTTCTTCTTAGTTTAATCCATTCTGCCCCTATGAGTAAGATTTATCATTATTTTCCAAACACTCTATATATGTATGTATTTATATGCCTATACAGCAGGATGTGTCATAAGTTTTTGTCAAGCACTTTTATGTAGATAGAGCAGATTAAACTGAATCGAAAAATTTTTAATAATTAATACTTCGTTAACCATTGCGAAAATTGCAAAATGGTAGAGGATTTTTCGACTTGAATTATTTAAGCATTATTAAGGATCCAGTTTCGACCGTTATATGCATTTAATTTCTTTATCGATTGTATTTTTGAACGCCAAATTCGAAAAAGTGGTTTTGAGAAAAATGGGTTTAAAGTTTTCGGTATTGAAAAATAGTGTTTTTTGGCAACTTACCGATAATCTGCTATTCCAAACCCATACATCAAACCTTCCGTTTCCTCATAAAATTCATTTCATCGTGTTACAATCTACGAGATGTGCGAGCCTCTTTCATGCTGCTTAATCGGCGCTGTTTCTGTCCCGTAACTCGCTGCTCGTCGTAATGTTGGCGAATATTTTACAATGTTGGCCAATATTTATTTCCAGTAACTGCATTATCTTTATAACGCCAGAGCCTTTATTGAAGACATATGCAGTAACGAAGGCGGCGATAATTTTTGCGCCAGATAAGTGATAAGTTTTAGAGCGAGGCGCCAAATAGTGGAATTAAAACGCTCGTTTAAGTTTTGTGTGTGCCTTCTTTGAAAATAAATATCTGCTGAGATCAATAATACTATGCTAAAGACCGAGAAACGCAGCACAATGGGCATTTCCAGTTCTAGTAGTTTCATAAAGCTAGTAGAACCAAATTAGTAGAATCAAATCGGACTTGGAATTTTTAGTATTTATTTTGTATTAAATTGCATCATTACTGATAATTTTGTACCGTGTGCCATTAAAAAAAAATCGTGGCGCCACTAACTTAATATTAAAATGGTTGTATCGCAAAATGACTTTCCTTAAGATTTGTTTGAATCTTTTACTATTTGGAAATAATGATATGCTTTATACATACGTAATACATATCATTTTGAGGAGGGGGGGGAGGG
The DNA here is from genome assembly GCF_000204515.1 of Acromyrmex echinatior. Next base: position 997,028 of record NW_011627008.1, on the reverse strand, counting down.
TAACCAGGCATCAAAAGATAATTGCATTTGAAGTTAATACTTTTAACATGCTAGATAAGTTCTCTGTGCCAGAAGGAGCGACAGTACATTTTTAATTATAGCGTAAAAACGGTATTTAGAAATTCACTCAAAAATTAAAGGACTATAGATAAATATAATATGAATCTCCTAAATCGAAGAAAATAAGGAATAACCAGGCAAATATTAATTATAAAACTTTAGAAAGTTGCTTTATTACTTCACTAATATCTACTTCGCTTATCAACTCATTACCGGCGCATAGTGGGGAAATAAAAATTACTGTTGGGAAATAAAAATTATTGTTCAAAAATTGCGTTCTGCAGTAATGTTTGAACAGTAATTTTTTTTCACCACCGAACAGTGTCCTTATGCGCTGGCGCTTTGGACGATTGCCCTTCCACAATTCGCTCCTATGCGATACAACCATCTTAAGCTGGCAGAATCAATTCAAAATAAAAGAAAAATAATATCAGAAATCAATATGACTGAATTTGTACTAATTTGTACATATTATTGAAAGTAAAAGTTAGTATTTTTTACATTTTTTTCTTCTTAAAATGACTTTATTAGTATATATTGAGTTGGAGAAAAAGTTCTGCGGAATTTTGTTAGCTCACAAAATTATGTACAGAATATATGTGTTGCGAAATTTTCGACTATCTGACGTAAAAGCTTTTTCTTAGAAAAATTCACTTTTAAAAAATATTTCTACGACTTTTTGTTACCAAGTTACACGCGGATTACATGAAAGAGAATTCTGATTTTGATTACTCATAACTCCGTTAAAAATTATCGTACTGAATTTGTAAAACAAATTCTTAAAGCTGAAACGTTGCTCTATCAAATGTGTGGTGTACTTGCCAATTTTTTAAATAGAATATAAATTCTATTTTTTGAGTTAAAAATGTGATATTACTGTCCTATTTTCCATTGTGCAACGGTTATATAAGGCTAATGTTATTAGGTGTTGGAATTAATTCGTAGCGTTTTTTAATGAAAGAATGTTATTTATTTCACATGAGCATTAAAAAATACATTAATGAAAGTACTTCCCATCACTTGTAAAACGCTACGAATTAATTCCAACACCTAATATTTTCTATAGTAATCTGCCCTGATTAACAGTGCATTGATTGGATGGATAGATTCGTTAATTAGATGGTGGGACCTATTTCTTGTTTTCTAATTGGTTAAGGGTGGAAAAGGACATTGATCGGAATCTGTAGCGTGTGAAAGTGTCATCCTTAATTTTATGATCTTAAAAAATTTATGAGAAAAGCGCACGTGTATTACATCGAGGAAGCGCACGTGTAGCGTCGGCACGGCACCACCCAAGATTTACCCCTGAACGTTGTGTGTCACGTAGATTTTATGATCACGGACTCGTGAGAATTGTCGACTTGACAGTTAAAAATCTTGGCGCCGGTCTTACGCTTTCAATAACATATTTATCATTTTAACCGCAGTACCCGAGATGCACAGACTCGGTGTCCTTTTGATCCCGCCACTCATGCACGTACATCGATTTTTAGTTTATCTTGGAGCAACATTTACGAGGAGATACTTCATTTTAGTTTTTAATGTGGGAAAAGAAAATTTTTAGTCTTTTCTAGGCTATAACATCCAACTTGTTCGTTATTCGCAACTGTCTCTTTATTTCAACGAATTCTCCACGAAAGAAAAGAGTCGTGGGAGTCCGTTGGACGTAACATTAGTAATATCACATTTTTAACTCAAATTTCTATATATTTATTTTACATTTGAAAAATTAGCATGATACTATTCGATAGAGCAACATTTTACCTTTAAGAATTAGTTTTTTTAATTGCAGTACAATGATTTTTAATAGAGTTTTATGAGCTATTAAATTCAGAATGCTTCTTTTTATTTAACTCGCAAATAATTCAAGAATAAAAAGTCGTATAAACATTTTTTTTTTTAAATGATTTTGTAAGGAAAACTCCAAACTTTCACGATATAGATAGTTGAAATTTTGTTTTGATACTTGACAGACTCTCAAAGTGAGAAGAAAAATTTCCCTTTTTTTTTAGCTCATAGTTTTCTATATAGAAAAATTACAAAACTCATATAAATTCAAAAAATAAAACCATTCGAAAGTAGAGATTTCAAGTTTTAAAACTCTTTTTTTTTAAATTTAAATTTTGATCATTTTTAACAAAGATATTGTATTTATATATAAATTTGAGCTAACAAAATACCGCAGAACTTTTCCTCCAATCCAATATTTACAATCTATGAGGCATTCCACGTTAAACCGAGCATCTTTAAAACATCATTTTATTTTTTTTAAATTTGCTATCATATTCTACAAATAAAAATATGAGAGACGTTTCGCGAGAAAAAGGAGAGATTTTTTGGTGAAGTTATTGATATAAAATGACAAAAGACAAACTAAATTTGGGCTAATGAGAGTCAGCACAAAAAAAAATTTTTACAAATAAATTTGTTAATCCATACGAAGTTGATACCATCTTTATTTGAAATCTTGAAAAATCTTGAATGTTTTGATTCCCTTTGGAATCTTCATCAACAATCTTTTTTATCTATACTATAATAGATTTCGCGAATGGTCAAGATAGAGTCATTTGCTTGTCAAAACTGTAGTGTAATCTGTTTAAATTCATATACTTAAGGTATTTAAATTCAACCAATAAATTAACGAGTAATTCACCCACACGATCGCCAAATCTCATCATAAAACTTTGGATGATATATTAATATTCACAACTAATCTCATTTTATGATACATTTTATGTAGATTAGTTTGAACTTCGTCCAAACCATCCGGAATTACGAGTATGTCTAACGTTCAAATTGACAAAGGTCGGATCGATGGAAAACAATAAGTCATAATAAATATAAAATATAAAGACAGTACATTCGTATTAAGTTGCTGATTTTAACATATATAACGTATGTAACATATTTAACATATGTAATGTCATAGATATAACAAATATAAAAAAATATACAGAAAATTATTATAATAGTTTGAAATATAATTTAATACAAGAGTTAAAGCGTTAAAAAGAATCTAGAATAATTAATCAAAACACGTCACATTAACATTATACGTAAAATTATGTAGTAATTTATAATCATTCATTGTAAAAGTTACACATATAATTTAATACAAGAATTGATTAAAGAATAGTTATAAATATAAATTAATAAATGAATTGGTGAGTCAAAAGGAAAATTTAAACAACAAATCAAAATTTTAAACGTCGCATTAATATTGTGCATAAAATTATGCATTTGTTACATTTTTTTAGACTTATTAATTATTATGTATGCAACAGTTGGAGTTGGAATGTTTTAATCGTTGTGTCGTTTCTAATATATGTTGGCCTTATAATCATTACATTCATGTTAATTTTCAATAATTTTCCATTCTTACAATTATTATTCTGTGCTAAAAATGTAACATACGACAATTAGATTAAATAGACAAATCAATACGGTTGACGGTCTCATATTTGTTATAATTTATGTTATGTCGATATGACCTTTAACAAATATTAGACAGCATCATATTAAATTGTTTCTTCGGATAGATGGTTGGAATTTAAACAAATTTATACTAAATGTTTTTAAGTAATGAGTTAAGTTGAATATATCCAAGTTTCATAATGAGATTCGGCGATCGATTGAGTGAGTTACTTGATACATCAGAGAACTTATATCTTATATACATGTTTTGAAACAGATAACACTACAGCTTTGTCAATCTGAGAGTGACTCCATATCGAACGTTCACGAAATCTAACATAATTTTAAGGAATTTGCTGATGAAGATTCCAAAGAGAAACGTTCAAGATTTATATATATATATATATATATGTTACATAATTTTACATATAATGTTAATGTGACGTGTTAAATTTTGATTATTCTAGATTCTTGTATTAAATTATATTTCAAACTATTATAATAATTTTCTGTTTTTATATTTATTATATCTATGACATGACATTACGTATGTTAAATATGTTACATACGTTATATATGTTAAAATCAGCAACTTAATACGAATGTACTGTCTTTATATTTTATATTTATTATGCTTTATTTATTATGACTTATTGCTTTCCATCGATCCGATCTTTGTCAATTTGAACGTTTCGTTAGACATATTCGTAATTCCGGATAGTTTGGACGAAGTTCAAATTAATCTACATAAAAAATAAGATCATAAAATGAGATTAGTTGTGAATATTAATATATCATCCAATGTTTTATGATGAGATTTGGCGATCGTGTGGATGAGTTACTCGTTAATTTATTGGTTGAATTTAAATATCTTAAGTATATGAATTTAAACGGATGACACTACAGTTTTGGCAACCTGCAAGTGACTCTACCTTAACTCGTGAAATCTAGTATGGATAAAGAAGATTGCTGATGAAGATTTCAAAGAGAATAAAAATGTTCCAGATTTTTCAAGATTTTAAATAAAGATGATATCAACACTTCAAATGGATTAAAAAATTTATTTGTAAAAATTTATTGCATACCTCCATTCGCGCTGATTCTCATTAGTCCAGATTTAGTTTGTTTTTTTATTATTTTAAGGAGAGAGTCTTTATTTAACATATTTATTTTTAAATGATGCTTGTAAGTTCATAAAAAATTTATAAAAAACGTCATTCATGAAAACATTCCAATTATTATATCGTCGATACCATTAGAAAAAAATGCAAAATTTTCCGAGATTAAAAATCTGATTTTAAACATCTTAAACATCTCTAAATTGTTCTGTGGATGAGTTATTTTTAATTTATCATTTTCATATAAATAAATCATCATTTTTTATTTGTTTACAATTTTTATGAACATTTTTTATTATCAACTCAATAATTTAAAAATTTTGTAAAAATATCATCATATTCCCATTTTAATTATGAAGTAACTCTTCAAAATGGAAATCGAATTGTAGTTATAGTTAAAAAATTTGCTTTCCATTTTGAAATTTTTAGGTTACTTCATAATTGAAATGGGAATATGATGATATTTTTACAAAATTTTTAAATTATTGAGTTGATAATGAAAAATATTCATAAAAATTGTAAACAAATAAAAAATGATTTATTTATATGAAAATAATAAATTAAAAATAATCCATCCACAGAACAATTTAAGATCTTTAAAATTAGACTTTTAATCTCGGAAAATTTTGCATCTTTTTTGTACGGCTAATGGTTTCAACGATATAATAATTTGAATATTCGCATGATCGATGTTTTTTATAAATTTTTGCAACTTACAAGCATCAATAACTTCACAAAAAAATCTCACATTTTTTTCACGAAACGTGTTTTATATTTTTATCTGTAGAATATATTCAAAAAATCTCTAAAAATTTACAACACATAATTTCAACTTTCTAAAATAAATATTGAAACTTTATTTTGGAAAATAATAAAAGGTAGTATAATTTATAATTACTGAAAGACTCATAAATTGGGAAAAAATGGCAATTGATTAAAAAAATTATAATTTTTTATAATAAATTAAATAAAAAAATGACTCTAGGGTTTTGTAGTTTGGATATGAAGTTTTGAAAAAAGAAAAAAAAAACTTAAAACTTCGAATCCTCCAAGAAAAAAAAGAATTATTTGAGTATATGAATATGAGTAATTTTCAACAAGAGACAGATAGGAAAAATAGAGTTAAAATATGCATTTTTTTATTTTGTTAAAATAATAAAAGGTAGTATAATTTATAATTACTGAAAGACTCATAAATTGGGAAAAAATGGCAATTGATTAAAAAAATTATAATTTTTTATAATAAATGAAATAAAAAAATGACTCTAGGGTTTTGTAGTTTGGATATGAAGTTTTGAAAAAAGAAAAAAAAAACTTAAAACTTCGAATCCTCCAAGAAAAAAAAGAATTATTTGAGTATATGAATATGAGTAATTTTCAACAAGAGACAGATAGGAAAAATAGAGTTAAAATATGCATTTTTTTATTTTGTTAAAATAATAAAAGGTAGTATAATTTATAATTACTGAAAGACTCATAAATTGGGAAAAAATGGCAATTGATTAAAAAAATTATAATTTTTTATAATAAATGAAATAAAAAAATGACTAGAGTTTGTAGTTTGGATATGAAGTTTGAAAAAAAGAAAAAAAAATTTAAAACTTCGAATTCTCCAAAAAAAAAAATTAATGAAAAAATATATAAAATGTAAGTATACATTTAGATAAATATGTAAAGAAAGGTGTGACTCATCTTTTCAGTTCTATTTTGTCTAAAAAATAAATAATTCTTTTAGAAAACAATTTTTTAAATGAAATTAAATATTCAGACATTAATTTAGAGTGACAATAGAATACTTATAATGATTTTGAAACAATTTTTATTTTTTATAAAAAGCACCTTTTGTATACATACTAACACGGGTCATTAGTGTCTTTTAAACTCTAACTTAAACTGTACGCTACTCACAGGCAGATTGACGACCGAGATCGCCCCGCCGCGCACAGGTCTTCCCCATCACAAACTTTCTTTACAGAGAGATAACAAGTGCCGGATTCATCGAGCGAGGAACTTGCACGAACAGGAATCGCTCAGCCATTAATGATCGAACCTTGTATGATAAAGGTTAAATTAGTAACGCCACTATTTTTGGAAATGACACATAATATAGAATTGTTTTTGGTGGTACAAAATATAGTACAAATTCAATCGTATTGATTTTTGATATTATTTTTCTTTCTTTTTTTTGAATTGATCTTGCCAGCTTAATATTAAACTAGCGCCACGATTTTTTTCGAAATGGCACAGTACAAAATTATCATTAGTGGTACAATTTATTACAAAAGCACTAAAAATTCCAATAAGTCCGATTTGATTTTACTGATTTGGTTCTGCTAGTTTTTTATAAAGTTGACGTTCTCATCACGCACGCTGTACGAGTATACCTGCGCGACGCGTACCTGTTTATTAGGCTATAACTATAAAAGTATTTCGAATTTCGATCTAAAACTTTACGAATATATTTTCTGAGAGTAATACTATTGATTAAAGCAACAAAAAAAATCGAAAATTAAAGTGGAGGGTGTTCTAGAATTGTTTAATTCATATCATGAAAGGCTTAGATTCACAGTTGACTTTGACGATGAAAACAGCATAAATTTTTTAGACGTAAAACTAATGAGACAAGAAGGAAGAATCATCTTCGATATTTATAAAAAACCTACTAATTCAAGGAGATATTTAAATTATTTTTCGAATCATCCGTTAGTACATAAAAGGGGTGTGATCATCGGGCAATTAGATAGAATTTTGCTTTTATCCCATTCAAAATTTCAGGAAAAAAACATCTCTGATTTAATTCACACTCTGTTAATGAATGGTTATCCTCTTAAATTCATCTTTTCAACAATAAAAAATAGAATAAAAACTTTAGAAAGTAGAACTAATTTAGATCAAAATCGTGAGGACAACAATAATGAAAGCGACTTTAATTCAAAGAAAAAGTTTTTCATAATATCATATTTAAGTAAAGTATCGGAAAAATTTAAAAACTTTCACATATTCATGGCTTTAATATCGCTTATAAACCCATAAATAAAATGAATAGATTTATAAAAACTGGAAAAGATCCTTTGTGTAAAGAGGACCATCGTGGAGTGGTCTATAAAATAAATTGTGAGTCTTTTTATGTTGGCCAAACAAAAAGAAAATTAAAAACGCGAATAAAAGAACATAAGGCTGACATAAGAAGATCCACCTCTAAGATGTCAATGGTTTCACCAGTTGAATGAGATGAATTGGATTGGGATAACATAAAAATTTTAGACACAGAACAATCATTAATGAAAAGAAGAATTTCTGAAATGATATACATTAAAGGCCAAATAAGGGGTATCAATAAGCAAAGTGACACTGAAGGTTTGTCTGATGTTTATCTGCCTCTTCTTAAGAAAGATCTCTCTCACACTTAATAAATAATTCTAGATTTCTAAACTTTTAACTTATATATATAAATAGTGATAACATATATGATATGACAAATAATAACACACAATGTCACGACAAATTTCCATCTGTGTACTTGAGATTCATCATTTTTTTGCTGTAAACAGGTAACGATTCTATTCTCATACATTTTGATTCGAGAGGATATATTAATGATAGGTTAATTTGTTAAATTAGAATCTGGAAATTCTTGTTCTACATATTTCGTAATAATGATAATTGGCGTTGTAATATTGTTGTACGAGGCACCTTCACATGATGAAAGAACACGTTTATATATAATCATATCACATGACGATTGAATTTAGTCAACTATATGTAATTCTGCGTTTTAAGAATATTGTGAATTTATTGAAGATGGCCAGATTGTGGCCGAAACGTCTAATGTTTTATTAATGTAATGATAATTAAATAATATCATAAACAATATCTTTTGCGGTGGTTTTTTTATGCTCTTTTTTTCATACATTTTGATTTATAAACCACGTTCGTTTTTATGATGTTTCCGTTTAATGTTTATTTAAGAACTTCAAGATAAAATTATTGTACAATCTTTTATTTTAACATCTTAAATCATAAATCTTATCTTAAATCATAAATCGAAATTGTCCTCCTTTCATAGAATAACCGAACATCAATCTCTCAAACAAAAAGCATTTCAAGCTCGAAAAAAACAACTGTTATATATAATTACATTCATGCAACAAATTCACACATCGCCTAAATATATAGAAGCAATAGATTTCCTGAGACAATCACTTATTTTATTAAATACGCTTTCTATAAAAATTTGTCGAGAATTAATTTCTTATTATAATTTCCTATTTAACAATATTGATAACGTAGCTTTTACATACATATAATACCATGTTTGGAATGCAATAATGGGTATCTAGGTGTTCGCCGTCGAGGAAGTGGGTATCTAATAGGTATTCGCTGTCAAGAAAGTGAGTGTCTAGAGAGTGTCTTTGCTAATTTTAGATACTGTATTTCAGATAAATTTTCTTGATAAGACTTCCATATATCATCCAAGTCTGATTTCGATGAAATTTTACAGGTATGTAGTACTAATTCGATGTAGTCATATCCATAAAGAGCAGAAATGCTTAAGTTTTCGAAATATTCGAAATTATTTAATCAATTTAATTAACATTTGGTAAAACTTTTCTTTTACACAATCAGCTTCAAATGACCTCCAACTGACTTTTTCCGTCGCACATTATTCATTAAAAATGAACAAAATAATTTTTATGAATAGTATATAATTTTTGAATACAAGATACATATTTCAGCAGTATTTGATAGAGGAAGGTGGGAACAGACTTCGCGTCATGTGGAAAGTCGTGCGCCCCTTGACAGGTGGGAGGTGAGGTAAAACTCGCTTCGCGTGGAAAGTCATGCACTTTTTGGCAGGAGGGGAGGTGGAAATCGCTTTGCATTAATATATTAACATAAAACTATCTACAAATTTTTAATTCTAATTATTTCTTCATATCAAAATTTTAAAAACGTTAATTAATCTTTAAAAACATTAATTATTGTCAATCAAATAAAATTTGAATATTTCGAAAACTAAGCATTTCCGCAACTCCGCATTTATGAATTTAGTTAATACATTTAGACTACATTTAGTTAATACATTTCTGTAAAATTTCATCGAAATCTTGGGTAGAATATGGAAGTTGAGCCACTTTCTTTTCCTTAAACGTTCACGAATTGCACTAAATAAAGAACAATTGCTTGATGGATTTTTATTACATTTTTCAGATGTTAAAGTCTAGAATAAACTCATTACTGTGAAAATACACAAGAGGTTTCTGTTGCGATACGCGATAGATTAAACTCATCCTCCGACAGATTCTATTGGCTGGACTATGTCGCAAGGACAAAAGACCACACCGAGAAGATCCATAAGCCAAGTCAGGCGAGGACATTGAGGATATTTCAATTCTTCGGTTTTCTGGTAGATCATCGGGATTGTCTATAGTGTCTATGCGAATAGTCATCACGCGATATCTCATCATGATATCTCA